>CM065591.1:503498233-503794269 GCA_033119425.1 Bufotes viridis
TACTGTATATATGTAATATGTGTGAGGTATGTACTGTGTGTATGTAATATATGTGAGGTATGTACTGTGTGTATGTAATATGTGTGAGGTATGTACTGTGTGTATGTAATATGTGTGAGGTATGTACTGTGTGTATGTAATATGTGTGAGGTATGTACTGTGTGTATGTAATATATGTGAGGTATGTACTGTGTGTATGTAATATGTGTGATGTATGTAATATGTGTGAGGTATGTATTGTATATGTTTTTTGTTTACCCAAAGCCTCAGTAAGAGTAAGGTCATTAATTAGCCCAAAGAGGCGACCTATGATATGTAATATATTCTCATGGTCAGATCGTCTATATCTATGAGTGTATGTATGTCCGCACACGGCTATATCAGGTGTCCGGGAAGGTTTTAGACCGGGTCTCAGCTCTCTGGGACGTACCGCTCCAGAGATATTCCCAAAAAATGCATTAGCTAATAGAAGCCTGGTCACATGACCTTTATCAGCCAATAGAAGCTGGCTGGCAGGTCGTCTCCACACAGAGTGTTTTACTCCTGGTAACCATAACAACCCAGCCATGTTTCTTCACTGCTGTAGATGAGCTTTAAAGGAAATCTGTCACCAGGATAATCGCTATTGAAGTAAAGCCAGGGCCTAATAGCACTTAGTACCTTATTTCCTGAGGTTTCCATAACATCTCTGTGGACGACACTGTTAAGGGAGCAGAGTGCTGTGGAGGTAACAGTTCAAGGGGCAGCTAGGGTGGCCATTCAAGTCACCCTTAAAACCCTGTGCCCAGGCCCCACTAAGCCACGCCTCCAATTCAGTTAGACCACGCCCCCTCCTCAGCCGACAGGGATTGACAAAATCAACTTATGTCAGCTGCAGAGGTGGGAGGGACTGTGACTCATTTAGACAGAACAGTGCTGCTGTCTTAGCGCCCCCCGATCCAGTTAGGCCACGCCCCCTCCCACTCAGCCAACAGGAATTTAAAAAATTTTGTTCAAACTCAACGTCTAGGTTCCGTTAAGCCCCCACCCTGATATGGTTAGGTCACGCCCCCTCCGCAGCCGACAGAAGTTAACCACTTCAGCCCCCCTAGCTTAACCTCTTAAGGATGAAGGGCGTACATGTACGCCCTTCGTCCGCACTTTAAAGATGGCGCCCGCTCCCGCACGGAGCGGGCGCATGAGCTGCGGGTAAACGCTTGATTCATCAAGCTGACACCCGCAGCTCATGTCCGTGACCGGCAGCGATGCCGATCGCGGACATTTAACCCCTCAGATGCCGTGGTCAATCCTGACCACGGCATCTGATCGCGAAAAACCGAAAGTTTCACTCGGTTTGTGCCCGGCTCCCTGATGGCCACAAGGGGGAGCCGGAGCATGCATGTAGTAGCCTAGGTCTCTGTGAATGAAACCTAGGTTACTACATAGTATTCCTATGGAGCCTATGACTGTAATAGGCTCCATAGGAAATATGCGATTTTTTCATATATTCCAATGCTATTGCATTGGAATATATGAGAATAGCAATCTGATGATTGCATCTTATAGTTCCCTATGGGAACTATAAGAAAGTGGTAAAAAAAAAAAAAAAGTTTAAAAAATAAAAATAAAATAAAAAAAATATTAAAATTCTAATCACCCCCCTTTCCCCAAAATAAAAATAAAATAAATAAAAAATAAAAAAATTACACATAATGGGTGTCGCAATGTGCGAAAACGCCCATACTATAATAATATTAAAAAATATTCACCATACGGTAAACATAAAAACGTAAAAAAAGCGTCCAAATGGCTAATTCGCCATTTTTGGACGCTTCATTTCCTAAAAAAAAAAAAAAAAAAAAGTGATCAAAACATCATACGCACCCCATAATGGTATCAATTAAAAGTTCAGATTGCCCCGCAAAAAATGAGCCCCTACACTGCTCGGTACGCATAATTACAAAAAAGTTATAGGGGGTCAAAACATGGCGACAAAAAATTAAAATAAAAAAATTCCCACTTTTAATTTTTTTTTCACTATCAAAACGCAAGAAAAACTATACATATTAGGTATTGCCGGATTCGTACTGACCTGAAGAATAAAATTAACCAGTCAGTTTTATCGCAAATCGAACGTTGTAATTTAAAAACCCGTAAAACTGTGGTGAAATTGCTTTTTTTTTGCAATTTCACCCCATTTGGAATTTTTTTCCCATTTCCCACTACATCACATGCAAAAATAAATGGTAGCGTTAAAAAGTACAACTTGTCCCGCAAAAAATAAGCCGTCATATGGCTATGTGAGCGGAAATATAAAAATGTTATGGCTTTTGGAAGGCAGGGAGCGCAAAACAAAAACGCAAAAATCCCAAAAACCCCGGTCCTTAAGGGGTTAAACCCCCTTAATGACCAGGCCACTTTTTACAATTCTGCACTACACTACTTTCACCGTTTATTGCTCCGTCATACAACTTACCACCCAAATGAATTTTACCTCCTTTTCTTCTCACTAATAGAGCTTTCATTTTTTGTTATTTAATTTTTGCTGACATTTTAACTTTTTTTGCTATTAATAAAAATTTAACGACATTTTAGCAAAAAAAAGGAATTTTTCGCTTTCTGTTGTAACATTTTTTTAAAAAAAACTACAAACTAAAGGTACTCGTTGGACTTTCGGCCCCTTTGCGCATCTTGGCTGCAAAAAAGTGGCACACATATGGTATCGCCGTACTCAGGAAAAGTAGGGCAATGTGTTTTGGGGTGTATTTTAAATTTTTTTATACAAAGTTGTCAATTTACAGAGATATTTCTTTCACCCAGCATGGGTATATGTAAAAATACACCCCAAAACACATTGCCCTACTTCTCCTGAGTACGGCGATACCACATAAGTGACACTTTTTTGCAGCCTGGGTGCGTAAAGGGGCCCTAATTCCAACGAGTACCTTTAGGATTCCAGACTTCTTCTCACGCATTAGGACCCCTAAAATGCCAGGACAGTATAAATACCCCACAAGTGACCCCATTGTGGAAAGAAGACACCCCAAAGTATTCCGTGAGGGGTATGGCGAGTTCATAGAAGATTTTTTTTTTTGGCACAAGTTAGCGGAAATTGACTTTTTCTTTTTTTTTCTTACAAAGTCTCATATTCCACTAACTTGTGACAAAAAATAAAATTTTACATGAACTCACCATACCCCTCACGGAATACCTTGGGGTGTCTACTTTCTAAAATGGGGTCACATGTGAGGTGTTTGTACTGCTCTGGCATTTGAGGGTCTCCGCAATCATTACATGTATGGCCAGCATTAGGAGTTTCTGTGATTCTCCTTATATGGAGCATACGGGTAATGAGATTTTTTTTTCCCGTTCAGCCTCTGGGCTGAAAAAAAAAAATGAACGGCACAGATTTCTTCATTCGCATCGATCAATGTGGATGAAAAAATCTCTGCCAAAAAATGTGCAAAAAAAAAAAAGAAGTAAGGCCCCATTCACACGTCCGCAAAAATGTCTGCATCTATTCTGCAATTCTGCGGAATAGATGCGGACCCATTCAGTGTGAATGGGGCCGGTGGTGATGCGGAGAGCACACTATGTGCTCGCCGCATCAGAATTTGCGGAGCTGCTGCCGCGAACTTCCGGGTTTCGGCCCCCAAACATCCGGGCGCAGCTCCTCAAAAGATAGAGCATGTCCTATTCTTGTCCGCAATTGCGGACAAGAAAAGGCATTTTCTGTATAGTTCTGGCAATGTGCGGATCCGCAAAATACGGAAAGCACATTGCCGGTGTCCGTGCTTTGCGAATCCGTGGATCCGCAAAACACATACGGACGTCTGAATGAGCCTTAAAGGGGGGTGATTAGTGACAGGGGGGGTGATCAGGGGGGTGACATGGGGTGATCGGGGGTTAATCAGGGGTTAATCAGTGACGGAGGGGTGGATGGGGTGGTCTGTGTGGTAATTAGTGCACTTACATATGTTTCCTCTGGTGGTCCCAAGCAAAAGGGACCACCAGAGGAGCAGGCAGCAGGCATATTAGACGCTGTTAACAAAACAGCGTCTGATATGCGATTTTTTTTAACTACTACAGCCTACTAAAGTTCTCCCCGACGCCACGCGCTCACAGGAAATCTCGCCTCTCGCGAGATGACGCACCGATGCGTCCGGCTGCCGAACGCATCCGTGCGTTAGGCAGTCCTGGTGTGGTTAAAAATAAACTTTTGTCAGCTGCGGGAGTGAGGGTGACTTTCTCCCTGCAGCTCACGCTCAGACAGCACAGTGCTGCTGTTTGAGAGTGAGCTGTTCAAGAGTACATCCCTGTGTCCGTCCAGGCCCTGCTCCAGGCGGACACACAGGGAGTTAGAAAACCGGACTGTCCGGCCTAAAACTGGACCTCTGGCCACTCTAAGGGCAGGCTGCTGTGGAGGTCACAGTTAAAGGATAACTGTCATATTTTCATTAAAAAAATCTATTTTAGCATATGTTACTGCTACAGCAGCATTATCCATAAAGCAATCTCTAGTTTCTTCACATACCACTGTTTTCCTTGAGTTTTCTCTTAGTTACGGCTGTTTAAACATTTACAATATAAGGACCTTCTCAAGATGGCTTCTCTCCCAGTTCTCTGAGGCCAAAACTGCTTTCCCTCACTTCCCATACACACTTGCTGTAGCCAGCAGCGCCCTGCCAGCCAATCGGATTGGATTAGTGAGAGACACGCCTACTCACTGTGAAGCCTAATGCAGGCATGCAGTGTGAAGGACCGCCCCTCCGTCTTCCTAGCTGGAGACAGATGAGCCACTTTCAAGGGAGCAGTGGAAAGGGACATTAATGAAAGCGGTTATTATAAGGTAATTACAGATCTTTTGGCAATCATTGACAGACTAACTCAGGTGTACATGGCTAGCTCTAATAAAATAGCAAATAAAAAAAATATGACAGTTACCCTTTAAGGGAATAGTCCGCTATGGAGGTTAGTGTTAAGGGGTCGGTCCCCTGTGGAGGTCACTGTGAAGGGGGTGGTATGCTGTGAAACTTACTGTTAAAAGGGACAGGCTGCTGTAAAGGTCAAAGTTAAGAGGGTGGGCTGCTGTGAAGGTCCCATTTTAAGGGATGGGGCACTGTGTGTGTGGGGGGGGGGGGTCAGTGTTAAGGGGCGGAGGGGCTGTGGAGGTCACTGTTATGGATTCTGTTGATATCTTTTAACATCACACAGAAACAACGGACACAGGGCATACCGGTACTTCCTGTGTATTTCCGATCACCGAAGCGTGGCGGGCAGTGATGCCGAAGGGGGTCCTTTGACAACAGCCCCCGAGGTTTGCTGCGTTTCCGGGTTATTCGGGTCTCTGGTGATCTGATAACCCGGACTAGGATGGGGATCGGTGGTGTGATAATACACCACCAATCACCATCCTTAGATCCTGAGAGGTGATGGTGACATCACCACTCAGGGTCGCATCCGATTGGCTGCATGGGTGGGAGGGGGTTAACTCCTCCCAGCTCTCCTCTCCACACTTCGTGCTTGGAATCCTGGAGAGAGGCCCTCGTAGATCTTGGAGCCCAGCACCCCACATCTGATCCACCACAGGTACTCAGGGAAAGTTTAGGGGGAAAAAAAAGTTTAATTTTTGCATTACCCTGATCGGGTGTCTGGGGTCCACAGCACACTCAGCTGTGTGACCCTAGGCCCCCCTTGGGTGTTGCAGCTTGCCAAGCCCCCCACACACACACACTTCGCCACACACATTTTTTTGGGCGCAAACGCTTTTTTTCTTTGTGTGCGTGTGCTGACTGTGGCAGGCACTCTTAGTGTCCGGCCACTGTTAGCGCATTTCCCACCCCATCGCTGATCAGCTTCGGACCGCTGATTAGCGAGTTTGAATCTTTTTTTCTTTTTTTTTTCACTTTTTTGGGGCTTTCATTTTTTTTTATTCCTTTTTTTTTCTGTTAGGTTTAGGGTAAGCACGCGAACACCCGTGCCCCCACACACACGGCCTAAATGAAGTTTTCCACGCACACACACACTCCCATATGGCCCACCGGACTTTCTCAGCCGAGGAGGCATACGCCCAGCTTGTCTCCGAATCCGAGAGCCCCAGTGAGGACGAGGATGACCCCACTTTCCTCTTGTCATCCGCGTCCTCCTCAACATCTAGCGATGATGATGAGCCCCCAAGGCGGCGGAGATGCCGTTAGGTGGAGCAAGTGGACCGCAATGCCAGGGACCCTGTGGCCCACACTAGTACGAGCAGCTCTGGGGCTCGTACTAGTTTTCCGGCCCACCAGATAAGTTCACCTGAGCCCCCTACTGGTGAACTTGTCTGGTGTACCCCAGAGGATTTTGAGCCCGTGATTCCTGACTTTGTTGGCCAACCAGGAATCCAGATTCCCACTGTGGGCTTCACTGAATACGACTATTTTAGTTTTTTTTTCAGTGACCCCCTTGTGAATCTGATTGTGGAGCAAACAAACTTGTACACCCAACAGTTCGTTGCTCAACACCCGGGCTCTTTTTGGCTAAGTCCGGTGGCAGGAGTCCGGTTAGCGCAGCCGAGATGAGGACGTTTTGGGGCCTCGTGCTGCATATGGGCCTAGTCAAGAAACCCAATGTCAGGCTGTACTGGAGTGGGGATGTCCTCTACCAGACCCCACTCTACAGTATGGCCATGACACTTTCCCGTTTTGAGGCCATCTGGAAATGCCTGCAGATAATGCAGCATGTCCCCGCCCCCCTTCCCAGAGGTGATCCTGCCTATGACCTGTACAAAATCAGGCAGGTGATCGATCACTTCGGGGCCACATTTTTGGAGGCCTATGTACTTGGAGGGGAGGTCGCTGTTGATGAGTCTCTCATTGATTTCAAGGGGAGACTCATTTTCCGCCAGTATGTTCCCTCTAAGCGGTCGAGGTATGGCGTGAAGCTGTACAAACTTTGTGAGAGTACCTCAGGGTACACTTACAAGTTTCATGTTTACGAGGGGCAAGATTCCCGTATTGAACCCCCAGAATGTCCCCCCACTCTGGGTGTTAGCGGGAAACTTGTGTGGGACCTTATGCACCCACTGCTAGATAAGGGTTACCACCTGAACGTGGATAACTTTTATACTACTATCCCCTTGTTCCAGTCCCTCGCTGCCAGATCCAAGTCCGCTTGTGGGACCATGCGGAAAAATCAATGTGGCCCCTCTACCCACCCCCTCCTGGTACCTATCCCCAGGGGTGAGACGCTTGCACTTACCAGAGGAAACCTGTTGCTGGTCAGATATAAGAGGGATGTCCTTGTACTGTCCACAATTCACGGTAACGGCATCACCTCTGTCCCTGTGCGAGGTACCACGGCAACGGTCCTCAAGCCCGATTGTATCGTCGATTACAATCGGTATATGGGAGGAGTTGATCTCTCTGATCAAGTCCTCAAGCCATATAATGCCATGCGGAAAACCCGGGCATGGTACAAAAAGGTTGCGGTCTACTTGGTGCAGGTTGCCTTGTACAACTCTTTTGTGCTGTCCCGGAGCGCTGGCAACACAGGGACATTCCTTTAGTTCTATGAGGCAGTCCTCAAGAACCTGATCTTTTCTGACAGGGAAAGAGCAGGCTGAAGTACCTCAGGAAATGGAGGCGCCCAGATCATCCCTGGCCAACACTTTCAAGGTGTGGTCCCCATAATGGAAAGAAGGGACGGTCCCAAAAACAAAAAATATTTTTTTTCAGAAATGATATTATTTTGTAAAACTAAAATAAATAAAAAAGTATACATATTAGCTAACACAGCGTCCGTAAGAATCTGCTCTATAAACAAACCCCATGACCTAACCCCTCAGATAAACACGGTCAAAAAAATAAAATAACAACGGTGTAATAAAAGCTATTTTTTTGTCACCATACATCACAAAAAGTGTAAAAGCAAGCGATCAAAAAGTTATATGCCCCCCAAAATAGTGCCAATTAAACCGTCCTCTCATCCCCTAACTAAGACAATCAGCTATTTTATAAAATCACTTTTATGGAGTTTCTACTCTAGGTGGGCATCAGGGGTTCTTCAAATGGGACATGGTGTAAATAAACCAGTCCATCAAAATCTGCCTTCCAAAAACCACTTGGCGCTCCTTTCCTTCTGAGCCCTGCCGCATGACTGTACAGCAGTTTACGAACACATGTGGGGTGTTTCTATAAACTGCAGAATAAGGGCAATAATTATTGAGTGTTGTTTGGCTGTTAACCCTTGCTTTGTTACTTGAAAAAATGGATTAAAATGGAAAATTTGCCAAAAAAAAAAATCAAAATTCTGAAATTTTATCTCCATTTGCCGTTAACTCTGGTGGAACACCTAAAGGGTTAACAAAGTTTGCAAAATCAGTTTTGAATACCTTGAGGGGTGTAGTTTCAAGAATGGGGTAATTTTTGGGTGGTTTCTATTATGTAAGCCTCACAAAGTGACTTCAGACCTGAACTGGTCCTTAAAAAGTGGGTTTTGGACAATTTCTGAAAAATTTCAAGATTTGCTTCTAAACTTCTAAGCCTTGTAACGTCCCCAAAAAATAAAATAGCATTCCCAAAATGATCGATACATGAGGTAGACATATGGGGAATGTAAAGTAATAACTATTTTTGGAGGTATTACTATGTATTATAGAAGTAGAGAAATTGAAACTTGGAAATTTGCTAATTTTTCAAATTTTTGGGTAAATTTGGTATTTTTTTTTATAACAAAAAATTAATTTTTTTTTTACTCCATTTTACCAGTGTCATGAAGTACAATATATGATGAAAAAACAATCTCAGAATGGCCTGGATAAGTAAAAGTATTTTAAAGTTATTCACACATAAAGTGACACTGGTCAGATTTGCAAAAAATGGCTTGGTTCTTAAGGTAAAATGAGTCCGGTCCATAAGGGGTTAAATATACCTGGGCAAAGCCGGGTCCTTCAGCTAGTCCTCCATAAACTCCAGAACGTCTCAGTAGGCCATGGGGCTCACAGGAACACCAGAGCTTTCTCAAACAGCTGATCGGCACGGGGAGAGGTCAGTTAGAAAGTCTTGGAAATCCCCTTTAAGCACTTGGGAAGAGGAAACACATTTTACAGGCATGTCGAAAATAGTAAAACACTGGGAAAAAGAGGATTGGAGATATTGGTGGACATCAAGCCTAGCGTTATCAACCAATGCCAGGCAGCTGCTGCCAAGACGAATAAGTGAGATGTCAATGGGATTTATCAGAAGAGTCATAGACATGACAAGATGCCCGGTTTTGTGGTTTTAGTAGAATTGTGACTGAAGGTGGCGAAACAGAGAAGGAATTAGAAGAGGAATAGAAGGAATGGAAGAAGAGACAACCCCTGTCCACACACCCTACTAGGACACATGGACGTCATATACTGGAGAGCGGATGTTTAAGTGCTGCTCACAATCTGCAGACTCCAGTTATCCCAGTATAGATGGCCATTTATGTGAATGGTTGTCATACCATATTTACTCTACAGTAGTCAGTACCGATGAGATGTCTGGCTGGTCGAAGCTTCAAACCTCGCTGTTTGCGATGGGCGGTAGACATGGCTCCAAAAGCGGATGTCTCTGATGGCACATTCCCTTTAGTTCTAGGAGGTGGTAGAGTTTCTAAGGACTTGGGGAACATTAAATGGCATTTCATAGTGGCAAATAAATGTGTCAAACAGAATCTGCGGTCAGCGTTAATTTATGTATGTTACCATGTTTATTGGCTTTTTTAAATAAATAACTCTTTTTGGAATAGTTATTTATTTGTAATTAGGAAAAAGAGAATCTCTTGTCTTAATTTCTTGACTGTATCCTCATATATCTTGCACATTGTATGGATTTTTTGCATTCATATGTTAGAAGAATGTCAATAGTCTTCTAGGAAAAATGTGTTCTTCTTTTTCCAGGTGAAGACAGGACGAGAGGCTCCCAAGAACATTATCTTATATCTGCCTCTGATGATTGGGAGAAACAGAACTGGACAGACTGGAGAACATGTATGAACATTCTGAACACGGAAAGTATTTTAAAAAGAATTCTAATCTCCCTGTAAATGAGAAAATTCAAAGAGATGGAGAGCATCAGAGAATTCACACAGGGGAAAAGCCACATTCATGTTCTGAATGTGAGAAGTGTTTTACTGACAAATCATCTCTTTCTAGACATCAGAGAACTCACACAGGGGAGAAGCCATTTTCCTGCTCAGAATGTGAGAAAGATTTTAGCCATAAAACAAGTCTGGTTAAACATCAGAGAATTCACACAGGGGAAAAGCCATTTTCATGCTCAGAATGTGAGAAATGTTTTACCAACAAATCAGCTCTTTCTGGACATCAGAGAACTCACACAGGGGAGAAGCCATTTTCATGCTTAGAGTGTGGCCAAAGTTTTACAGAGAAATCAGCTTTGAATAAACATCAGAGAATTCACACAGGGGAAAAGCCATTTTCATGCTCAGAATGTGAGAAATGTTTTACCAACAAATCATCTCTTTTTGTACATCAGAAAATTCACACAGGGGAGAAGCCATTTTCATGTTCTGAATGTGGAAAATGTTTTATTCGGAAAATAAATCTTGTGGATCATCAGAGAACTCACACACAAGAAAAGCCATATTCATGCTTAGAATGTGAGAAATGTTTTACCCAGAAATCACATCTTGTTCAACATCAGAGACTTCACACAGGGGAGAAGCCATTTTTATGTTCAGAATGTGGGAAATGTTTCAGTCATGATTCAAGTCTTAAAAAACATCTACAAACGCACACAGGGGAGAAGCCTTTTTCATGTCCTGAATGTGGGAAGTGTTTTCGTCAGAAATCATATCTTGTAAGTCATCTGAGAACTCACACAGGAGAGAAGCCATTTTCATGCTCAGAATGTGGTAAACGTTTTACCCATAGTTTAACTTTTAATAATCACCAGAGAATTCACACGGGGGAGAGGCCATTTTCATGTCCTGAATGTGGAAAGTGTTTTAGGCAGAAATCGTATATTGTAAGGCATCTAAAATCTCACACAGGAGAGAAGCCATTTTCATGCTCAGAATGTGGTAAATGTTTTATCGATAATTCAGCATTTTATAATCACCATAGAATTCACACGGGGGAGAAGCCATTTTCATGCTCAGAATGTGAGAAGTGTTTTACCCATAAATGTAGTCTTAATGAACATCTAAAAACACACACAGGGGAGAAGCCATTGACTGACTGAGAAGCCACTGGCTGTGAGAAGTATTTTATCCATAAATCAAATCTTATGGTACATCTGAGAAGTCACACAGGGGAGAAGCCATTTTTGTGCACAGAATGTGGGAAATGTTTTACTCATAAAGCAAGTCTTGTTAATCATCAGAGAATTCACACACGGGAAAATAAATCTTCCGTAACTGTTTCCCAGACTGCTCCTAATAGTAATGATACCCTCTACTGTACCCCCAATAGCAATGCCCCCCAAGAGTCCCCCCCCATTAGTAGTAATGCCCTCCATACTGTGCCTAATTATGCCCCCAAAGTTCTCCAGTATTAATATTGCCCCCATGGCTCCCCTAGTAGAAATAAGGCCCCCCTGTTGTGCCCCCAGTGTTTTGTTGATCAAAGACTTTAGATTCAGAGACTCTTAACTGCAACTTCAAATGGAGGCGACCACTACACGACCACACTCCAAATGAACGCTGATAATGTAATTCTATTAAATGTAACAATAAGTATAAAGATATAGAGATATCATATCCTTCTTTTGGCAAAATAAGTATATATAAAGAATAGAAAACCTCTGACAGCGACACATCAGCTGGAAAGTCCGTTTCAGTGAAAAGCAGTCAGAGTCTCGGTCGAGAAAAGATTTATATGCGAAGGGCCCTTCTGTAGATGAACCTCAACTGCTTAACTGAAAAGGTCCAGCTTATACTGTTATAACCAGAGGGCCTCACCCCCTAATGGAATGTAGCCGGCTTATGTAATCTAGGAGGGTCGCTGTGTATGCCTTGTTTGTCTGTTATTATTTCGGGCCTTGGAGGGGCCAATTCCCAGATCCCCAATAAATCAGAATCCCAAGATAACCTGGCAGACAATGCCAACTCTTTTGAACAAACGTTTGATATAAGTAGGACAATACCTTACGCACATATTTCAGGCAGGTCTCTGTGCAGTCAATCAGATAATAATGGACGAGGTCTCACAAACATTTCCGACACATCTACAATTCATGCAAGTGATCAGAGACTCCATCTTCATACTTTACCCCAGCAATAGCGAGGCTGATGGATTTCTCCAGATTCTCTGAATCTTTTGATATTATGTACTGTAGATAATGAGATGTTCACATTCTTTGCAATTTTACGTTGAGGAACATTTTCTGAAAAAAAAAAAAAGGTTTTGAGGAAGGGACTCACACTAATGGTATATTGGAAATTAGAAGGGTTCGCCATCTTATTGGATACACCTAAATCCAATCTGGTATACTAAATAAGATTCAATTAAATAAGGCAGGTGTGCACTCCTTCAACTGGTTCTATATATCCATTTATTCGTAGTAGTGTATTATTCAATAAAAACTCAATTAAAAACAAAAGTATTCAATCCGAACATGTAGAGAAGAAATAAAAATAAAAGTAAAAAATAATATAAAGATAAAAAATAAAAACACAATAGTAGTCCCGCTGATTAGCAATTTCCACTGGATATCTCCTAATGGCAAACTTGTAATACAGAGTACTGGTTCCACAATATCAAGCTGCTTTTTAACATTAAAACGGTGCAGGAGATTGATATAATGGGTTAATACAGCTTGATTAGTATTATGTATTTCGGTTGCCACCGGAGACAGCTAGAATAAGCTGCACAAATTATCACAGTTAAGCTTAAATCCAATAACTTTAAAGGGAACCTGTCATCAACTATGCTGCCCATACTAACGGCAGAATAAAGGACAGACAGGGGCGTTGATTTCAGCGCTCTGTCATTTAAGTGGTTGCCGAGAACCAACATCACAATCATTGCAGACCGGGCCTGGAAAAGAGTCCCGGCCCCCTGAGAAGAGTCATGGTTGTTCATGAATTCCTGCTCTCCCTGCCCACCTGCTGATGACTGACAGGCTCCTACCAAGTTTTCTACTTTTCTCTCTAGGAGAGAACTGCCAATCATCAGCAGGTGGGCAGGGAAAGCAGGAAATTATAATAACCAGGACTCTTTTCAGGTAGACTGGACTCTTTTCAAGGGCGGGGAAAGCGGGAGATTATAATAAGCAGGACTCTTTTCAGATAGACTGGACTCTTTTCAAAGGCTGGGCTGCAATAATTATGGCGCTGGTTCTCAGCAACCACTTACTTTTAGCTCATAGGTGATACACCGCTAAAATCAGTGCGTCTGTCACTATTTTATGCTGCCCTCAGTGAGGTCAGATTAAAGTTGATGACAGGTTCCCTTTAACACCATCAAACAATAACAGTTAATGTCCACATTACAATTTTATCCAGTGTGTATCAATTACAAAAACAGGTTGGGTATGGCTCTTGTCACTCAACTCGCTCGACCTATTCAGTATCATTTGTAGCGGGCGTGCGGACAGCAGGGTCAGTCCTGAGGTGCAGGCAATACTAATATCCTAGGTAAAAGTCCTATTTCCAGCAGGACACTGATTAGGGTATAAACGGCAACTCGTTTCACAATATATTATATATTCATTGCGCTCTGCTATCTACTGTCCTGATACCTCACGTGCTTTGGGATGCACTGCCGACAAGTGAAAAAGGATTAGTAGCAGGACACAGATGAAAAGGATAATAAGCTGAACACTTAGATTTTCTGGATTTGTGTTTTACAACCTTGATAGAGACATTGTGGAACGAGTTGCCGTTTATACCCCTACCAGACAATTTATAGATGCAATTTTTCGCATATTGGTGATTTCTGCCCAGCTTTGCTTCTGAGAGACTCTGCCTCTCTAACATACTCTTTTTATACCCAGTCATGTGACTTAGTTGTGAATTCTTCCTCTGGCTGTTTTTTATTAGTACCACTTACTTTTCCAGCCTTTGTCCCAACTTTTTTCAGATGCGTTGCTGTCATAAAGTTCTAAATGAGTTATTTTTTTTATGAAATGATAAACTTTCTCACTTTAAGCATCTGATATGTGATATGTGATGTATTGTGAATAAAATATAGCTCTGTGATTGTGGCGTTTCGAAATGTCAGCTTTATACAATCATGCATCTGTGAGATGACTTGTTGAATCAGACATTCTCCACTTACAGTTTACGCATCAGACACCCAGGAGTTAATCAAGTAGTTTTTAATCTGGAGATTGTATTACAAGATATGAAGGGAATCCAGATGGTAAAAGATTTATGCCAACAATATTCTCCTTAATAAAAAGATGAGATACTACTCAGATTCTCCTCAGATTCTCCTCAGAATTAGAGCACACACAAACAGCAATGCATGACAGGGAAAACAGGAAGTGGCTAGACTGAACCAGCTAGAAGCTTAAACAGAGGGGGGAGGAGAAGAGAGGAGCATACCAATACACAATGCAAGATACTGAAACAGAACAGTCCCCGTCTGGTATCAGTAGATACCACTATGTATATGCATACAATGGAATTGTATAAATAACAATAAATAATGTCCATAAACCTGATGAATAGACAGGTGAATAATGTCCATAAACCTGAAAAGGAAACATGCAATGAACATTTATTCAAACCAAAAAAGGATATGTCTTCAGTTCAGACCATAGAGCTGGTACTGGAAACAGTCCTAGAAGATGATGAGCATCTCTGGTAGAAGGAATCTCAACATAGAAGTTCTTTCCATCCGAACTGGAAACGACTTTAGTGATAAGTCCAGTAGGCCAGTCGAGACAATCAACTTGTTTGTCTCTTAACAGAATAAAATCTCCTTCCTTTAAATTAGGCCTTGGTTCTTGCCACCTTCTGCGTTCTTGCAAGAGGCAGAGGTACTTTCTTGTCCACTTTTCCCAGAACTGACTGGCGAAATGTTTTACCTGCTTCCACCGAAACTTATAAAGGTTGTGCTCTTTGAAAGCGCCAGATGGCACAGGAATATTTCTTATTTTTTTTTGGTTTATTCTTCAGTGATCTTTTATGCACCCCAGATGTGGATTTCTTCTTTTTTACTACAGAAGACTGTCTGTTGCTTTCATTAGAAGCTGAGCGAGACTTGGTTCTCCTTGATCTTACCAAAGATTTAGAATGTGACTTCTCTGTCTGTGTCACCGATTTAGAGCGAGAGCGCTTATTTTGTGAGGCTGATTTACATGTAGATTGCTTTCTGTCTATGAATCGTGAACCCAAATGCTCATGTCTGCTTTTCACTTCTGAAATAGGATCTGTCTTTGTACGTACGGACTTGGGTTGTTGACGTGCAGTATTTGTCATAGACTGTGACGTTTTCCCTGTGGTTTTCAGAAAAAGCTGAGCAATATGAAGGTGCTCATCCGTTGAAGACTGGGAAGAACTGTGATCCTCTTGAGTGCAATCAACAACTGCAGATGGAACTGAAGGTTCTTGCAAAGTATTTGAAATGAACTCTTCCTCTGTTGAAGGAACCTCCTTTATAGAACGTTCAGAAGATACTTCTTTTACAGAATTAAGCCCATTGTCAAACAGTTGACTGGAAGGCTCACGTTTCTGCTGTATCTCATCAGAACTACATGAATCAGAAGGCTTAATGTCAGTAATGATATAGGATTCATTATGATAAACTGTGTGAGGACTGCAAAGCTGGGAAGGGCTTGAAGAGGGCTCCAATTGAAATCCTAAAGGCCTTTCTACAAGCTGCCCTTCTGTCCAGGAACATTCTTCTGCAGCTGACTCCTTGGGATTTAAGCTGCTTTCTAATGTTTTTAGAATAAAACCTCTTGCACATAGTAGTGGTTAGGACACTGCCTGAAGTAAGAAGTTCGCCCCCCTATTAATACGTCAGTTCTGAAGGAGTGTACTTGGCAGGGTCTGCGGGTTCTGTCCAGACATACATCCCCCACGATGATCCAACCCACTGTAAGTTTCTGGGCATATGGAGCGTTAAAAGGGCCATTGCGAAGTTTAAGGACCTTATGAGCCTCAATAATGTCTCTACTTAGCAAGAGCAAGATCTCGGCATGGTTATCAAGGGGAGGAATCTCTCTGGCTATGTTCCTGAGATGAGGGTGATGCTGTGCAGCTTCAGGTGTGGGAATCTCATCCCTTGTGTCCGGCAATTTGTCACACTCAATAAGGGTTGGAAGAGAGAGTTTCTTATTTCCTTTGATGGGCTTCAAGGTGAAACCATTAGCTCTTCTTCCTGAGGTTGTCACAAGACCAGAGCATGTTCCTAGGGTGTAGGGTGTAGTTTCCCCCTCTATCCTGAACAGATCAAAGAACTTAGGGCTAGCTAAGGAACGATTACTTTGGTCATCTAGAATAGCATACATTCTTATGGTCTTCTCTGGTCGTGCAGTAGGAAACACATCCACGAGGCAAATCTTAGAACAAGACTTACCGCACACAAGTCCTTCTCCACATACCTTTGTCCATCTGGGCGTGACAGTTGTAGTTGGACGGTCGGCACTCTCCCCGTCATGACTCTCCCCGCCTTGATTGGAATGGGGCTTGTGCCAGCTAACTGGTTCTAGGTTCCGCCTGATTGGTCCCGGGTGAACAGCGGACACATGTAGATCACTATTACATTAAGAACACTTGACTGGAACCTTACAGTCTCTGGCGAAGTGCTCAGTGAATGCACAGCATCTGAAGCAGATATCATGACTCCTTAGGAACTCCTTACGTTCCTCAAAGGGCTTTGCTATGAAGACACGGCATTTCCTTAAAGGATGTGGTTTATCATGGATAGGGCAATGATGATCGGTTCCTTAGGGCTTTCATTTCTATTGTTAGTAGTGGGCACAACCCCTGTCTTTTTTTTACTGAAATTAGACCTTTAGAGCCCCCCTGTCTGGGACTGAAAGTCTCGTGTCTCTGTTTAGTAGAGTCAAAGATGTTGGTTCCCAAGGTGTTGAAGCTCAGATCGTTTTTAGCTCTAGCCAAGTCCTTGATGAACTTACAGAAGAATGAAAATGGTGGAAAGGGAAGATGATGTTATTCCTTGTATTTTGAACCTGTTGTTGCCCATTGGTCTTGAATATTGAGGGGTAATTTCTCCACGATCAGGCCCACACCATGGGAGGTATCAAGAAAGCTGAGACCTGGTAGCTGCGGGTCTCCCTTTACGATTTCAAACTCAAGAAGAAGGTCGCTTAATTCCTGGAACCCTTGGCGGTCTGTATTGGATAATCCAGGAAAGTTGTATAGTCGTTTAAATAAGGCACGTTCAACTACTTCCGAGCCGCCATATGTCTGCTCTAATCTTTCCCATGCGAGACGAAGGCCTTTGACTGGTTGATATGAACGGTTTTGAGTCTCTTAACACAGTTTGACGACCATGGACTTAGCCATCTAATTAGTAAATCAAGTTCTTGCATATTCGGTACACCAAGGGTTTGAACTGTTGTCTTGAAGGTGGCCTTCCAACTTCTATAGTTCTCTGGGCGATCATCAAAATTCGTAAGGCTAGTACTGATGAGGTCCCTGAGAGTGAGGTACTTAGCGATTTCTGATGCGTTATTTCTTTCCTGCATCATGGCGATGGGAACTTCTCCCTCGCTGGTGTTGTTGGCGCCATCTGATACCCTATGTTTGGGGGTTGGAAGATGGAATGGAGTGGCAGCTGGGTTGAGCGTAAATGAAGGCTTCACATCTGGTAATGTTGGCGCCAGCATCTTGGTTGCTATGTAACTAGTCTCAGGAGGTTTTAATGTGATTTGATGAGCTTGAAGCGGCTTGATCTCTAATGGTGCCTGAAATACTGTATAAGGTGCCTTAGGTTTGAAAGAGAAAGAAATGTCCACTGGACTGGGGTCAACTGTATAGTTATCAGCTGCCTCTTTCTATTCGCATAAGTTCAGCAGGCTGGCATGCAGAGCCCAAATCTTCTGGTGCAAATGCATTGACTTTGCTTTGGTCTAGGACGAATTGCAGGGTACGGCCTTCTGAGTCATTAGATATCTTGGACATAGGATGATAAGCTTCTTCTTCTTCAGCAGCTTCTTCAAGAACTCTGAGTTCAGCCATGGCTGCTGCTTCTTCCCTTTCCTTCTGAAGGACCTCCAACTCAGCTTCGGCCTTGGCTTTGGTCACTTGCGCCTGAGCCTGTATAGCTGCTTGATTAGCTTGAGATTGGGCTTGTATAGCTTGCGCCTGAGCCTGTATAGCTGCTTGATTAGCTTGAGATTGGGCTTGTATAGCTGCTTGATTAGCTTGGGTTTGGGCTTGTGTCTCTGCGACTTGTGCCTTAATGGCTGCTTCCTTTCTAATGCAGTGAGCTTGTCCCTTCGCTTCTTCCGCTTTTGCGCGTGCCAACACCAATGAGGTACTCACCGAAGAGTGCTGTGAGCGAGACCTTAGCAATAAGGACTGAGCAATAGATTTCGAGGAACAGGATAAAGCCTTGGAGTGCCTTGAAAGGTTAGAATGGCGGGACGCAGTTTCATATTGTTGTGATATCTTGTCCTCTAGCATTGACTTGGCTGCCATAAATCTGCTATATCTTTCATCATTAAGTGCAGTGTGGGTCTTTAATTCTAGGATGAATTCCTCTGAGTTGAGACTTGATAACAGAGAAGAATATTTTTCAGACAGTCTCTTATAACTATCATAGGTTTTATTCAATTTTGCACACATGGCCTTTAGTTGATCTTCGTTATAGCCTGATCCATGTGCTGCATCCATACATTGTTCAGTCTTTTTCCACAAAATAGATAAATTATTGCATACCTCCATTTTGTCGGTTAGAAGGGCCTATTTCATTTTTAATGAGGGCTTAGAAATCCTTCTAGCTGTGTCCTGCATTTCCATCTGTAACACAACAACGACCTCTAGTGGTGGTTCAGTCTTTTAATAGCTTAAAGCAGGCAGACGATATTTACCTCAGAAAACAGGCTGAATACAGTTCCTAGCCTGTATGAAACTGAAATTGCTAGAAGCTTCTGCGATCCTAGTGAATGCAGTACTAAGCAGTATAAGATATTACTCTTATTACTGCAGCATAACCGAGACAAATGATGATGGCTTATTAATTGGAGGAGGAGAATATTCTTTTCTTAGTGGGAGAAGGAGAGTACTAAGACAATTCTTTTACTGTGGCGTTTCGAAATGTCAACTTTTTTACAATCACACATCTGTGAGGTGACTTGTTGAATCAGACATTCTCCACTTACAGTTTACACATCAGACACCCAGGAGTTAATCAAGTAGTTTTTAATCCAGAGATTGTATTACATGATATGCAGGGAATCCAGATGGTAAAAGAATTATGCCTACAATATTCTCCTTGATAAAAAAATGAGATACTACTCAGATTCTCCTCAGAATTAGAGCACACACAAACAGCAATGCATGACAGGAAAAACAGGAAGTGGCTAGACTGAACCAACTAGAAGCTTAAACAGAGCGGAGAGGAGAAGAGAGGAGCATACCAATACACAATGCAAGATACTGAAACAGAACAGTGATATTTGTAGGTCATTACATTCTCTTTGTATATACATTTTACACATCGTCCCAACTTTTTTGGAACTGGAATTGTACTTTCATGGAATTTTAGTCCTCTTAACTCTGAACACCTGCTTTAATTCAGATACAGCCTTAAGTTTTGTCACATGAAGTGTTCACCTAGAAAACATCTAGGCATGTAACCAAGAAGTAAGTCCATCAGTCGGGAGACGACAATCTCTTTGTATGATGCCATGTTGGGAACTGTTCTCTGAGGAGCTCACTCATTGGTCATGGCTTAGGTGACTGTTGCTTACTTTACTCTGTAAGTTATCTTTTGTATTTTATGTATTTTATCACAGTTTAGTAAACTTATGCACCTAAGCCATGTCAAGCCTATTTTATTTCTGGTCCCTAGAATTTGTGATTTACAGTTGTTCAGCAAGCATAGTATTAGCGGGCCACCATTCATTTAATTTTTTTACATAATCTCTGTCTTCCCTGCCCCCTTCTAGTGATGCACCTTCTTTTTTCCTAAGAAGAGCCAACTACACCACATGTGCTATAGAGGATACACAAAAACAGTCAGTCTTTGGACTCTTATGAGGTTCAAGCAGGGGCAGTGGGCCTAAATGACTCAGATGAATACCTGTCTTGGTGCTGGTAGTAGTTGCATTTGTAACCACAGTAATGGCGGTAGGGGCACTGGTAGTCCTGGTAACATTAGCACTTTGGCAAATACAGAGGATCGTCTAGGGTCATTAAGGGTCCGAGGTTACAGGTATGAGCCCTCCCACTATCAGGGTTCACTCATACAGTGAAGAGTTCAGGGCTAGGATGAGGGTTGTTTAGGAGGTGAGCAGCTCTTTTATCATGGCATTCCTGTCTCGCCAACATTATAGGGTCGGAAGTTTCCCCCACTCCCCATAGTGACAGTATGTTGCACAAGGTGGCCCTCAAATACTGGGTAGGTGGAATTGCCCAGACAGGAGCATAGCATCCACCCCCAAAAGAAGCTGAAGAACATCTGACCTCAGGCTCTCAACACCAGAATATAAGGAGCCTTGAGGCCACACCTAAATCACCTAAACCCCATAAACACCAGATTGGGAGGAACTCAAGAGAAAAGAGAAAGTGAACAAACATGATACACAACGCGTTGCCCCTGGAAACAGCATACACGGCAAACGTGTTACGACAACTACACCTAGACCGAAACACGGCCAGGACAGTTAGATACTTTAGTAAGGGCAGTTTCTGAGTGGAAAGGACGAAAGGCAGATTGTAATGGGTCAAGAAGAAAGTTTGCAGAGAGATAGCTTATTAAGTGAGAGTAGACAAGACATTCAAGGAGTTTAGAGCTGAACGGTAAGTTAGAAACAGGTTGGTAGTTGGCAGAACAGGTCGGGTCAAGAGATGTTTTTTTAGCAATGGGGTTATAACAGAATGTTTGAAAGAGGATGGAAAGATACCAGAAGAGAGAGGTTAAAGCCAGGTTTCTATAAGGACCAGCAAGTTCAGAGAGTGTGAGAGGGAGAAGTCATGGATTGTGGGGAGTTTGTTACAAACCAAACTTACGTTCCAGAGCGTACAGTTAAAAGAGACTGGAGAAGATGTACAGTAAATAGTAATAAGATTTTTGGGGTTTCTATTTATGGCAGATGTGAAGCTGAAGTTGGCAAAGGAGGGAAGCGCCAGGGTTTGGTGAAATATCCCCTGCAGCTAGTAGCAGGAGAACAAAAAGAGACAGCAAGTAGTTAAATGATTTGTATGGGTGTTTTTTATGCTGCACCATGAAGTAAGTTGGGTCAGCGTGGTGTATGAGGGTAAAAAGTGTACGTGAACTGAACATGGGTGAGGGGAGGAGGGAGAAACTGACTTGGAGAGAAGTTGTGATTGATTTTAAAGATAGACAGCTGTAACAATAAGAACCGAAGCAATAAACTGGGTGAAACAATACTGTAACATACCTATGCTATGTTTAACCTGTTACGGACACAGAACGTACTGGTACACCCTGATGTCCTGATACTTAAAGAGGACCTTTCATCAAGATAAGGGTATAGTAATTCTTACCCTACCATGCTGGGCGCCCTCCAATGATGTCCAATCCATGTTTATTTTCTCAAAATGACCCCCTGATCGTGTATTATTCACCCCGTTTCTTAAGCTGCCTCATATGTAAATGAAGCAGAATTTTGTACGGGGGTGACTTTTCTTTTGCCTGGGGAGTGGCTTTGTTTCTCCCCGGCTGAGAGCGCAGCCAGTCATAGCACTCGGCTCTTAGCCAGGGAGAAGGAGCTCAAGTTCTCGAGAGAATCGAGAGAACTTGAGCTTCTAAACATCCGGATCGTGCGCCATGTTGGATTCCCCACCGAGGATCGCGTCGGAAGAAGCAGCAGCAGCACCAGCGGCAGGGTAAGTAAGAGAATCACCCCTAGACAACGAGCAAATCTTTCCATCTTTACTAATTCTCATCCTTGACAAACGAGCATGATATAGTTAGTTTGTAACCCTTTACCTTCTACACCCCCCCAAAGGCAACGAGCATGATTGGGTCATACAGATAGACCCCCCACACAACCCCAAAGACAACAAGCATTATTGGGGCCATACAGATAGACCCCCCACACCCCTCTGAGGCAACGAGCATGCTGGGGGTTATAGTGCCAGACCCCTCCACACCCCTGAGGCAACGAGCATGCTGGGGGTTATTGTGCCAGACCCCCTCACACTCTTGAGGCAACGAGCATCCTGGGGGTTATAGTGCCAGAACCCCCCCCCCCCCACACACACACACACACACACACCCCTGAGGCAACGATCATGCTGGGGGTTATAGTGTCAGACCCCCCCATACCCCTGAGGCAACGAGCATGCTGGGGGTTATAGTGCCAGACCCCCCACACCCCTGAGGCAACGAGCATGCTGGGGGTTATAGTGCCAGACCCCCCCACACCCCTTAGGCAATGAGCATGCTGGGGGTTATAGTGCAACAGCCCCCCCACACCCCTGAGGCAATGAGCATGCTGGGGGTTATAGTGCCAGACCCCTCCTACACCTCTTAGGCAACGAGTATGCTGGGGGTTATAGTGCCAGACCCCCCCACACCCATGAAGCAATGAGCATGGCGGTGGTTTATAGTGCCAGACCCCCCCACACTCCTAAGGCAACGAGCATGCTGGGGGTTATAGTGCCAGACCCCCCCACACCCCTGAGGCAACGAGCATGCTGGGGTTTTGCAATACCTTTCCCATTTACATTTTAAAATAAGGTGTTTCATTGTTTATTCATGTGTCTTTCTATTCTAATGGAATTTCTCACATGCATCATTGAATCCTGTTGTTTTTTTAGTTTCTTAGATTGTTTCTCACACTACTGCAGACCGGCTGAAGACTTGATAATCGTCAATTGGTATTTATTTAATAAAATGGCCAATGAGGGCATGAGTTGGGGAGTGATCATTTCAATAAAGTGATTACAAACACGGCTATTCTACTTGTGGTTCTTATGATCTTGCAGTGGTAGTAATGGGTGAATCTTTACAGATGCTCCCATCACTATGACCTGGTCTTATTGTCAGCAACCGTTGATTTTATATTGACAACAATGCTGACAATAAAACCCCACACAATTACCCTGGTACCCGATGCCCCAGGGGTGCCGGGAAGAGCCAGGTCGCTGTCAAGCGTGAAACTATATAATTTTATGGTTTTGCTCTTGGGGCGGCTGCGGGCTGATATTACTAGGCTGAGAAGGACCCAAAAACCTTGGACCTTCTCACCCTGATAACGGCAGCCGACAGCTGTTGGTTAACCCTTGGCTGGTTATGAAAATAGGGGGGGACTCCACGTCTTTTTTTTTTACCTACACAGGGCAGGCCGCTTTCAGGGTAACGCAGATGCCCTGTCCCGCGTCCACTGCCTCACATCTGTTCACCCCTCAGGGTTGAACAAAGGGGGGGGGTGTGTAAGAGGGCGCAAGGTTCTGTCGTCGACGGAAGGTACGTGTCGCCGAGGTTCCTGGCCTCGGTGAGGTAAGAGCCGGGTTTTTGTGTGTCAGCAGCTAGTGCTGCTTGACACATTGGTATTTAGTTTGGCTGCAAAGCCAGTCCGGGCCGGCTCTTACTGGGAGTAGGCAAAGAGTTGGGCGGGTGCCTATTCACCACGGTCCAGCCCGGACTTTTGCCGGGCCTTTAAAAAGGCAGCCACCTCAGCAGGTGGAGGAGTGATTGTCCAGGAGCTGCTAGTAACGCTGTGGAGCTCTCAGGGCTGGAAGAAAGAGCTCAGCAAAGAGGTGTTTATCCTGGAAGCCCGAGGGTGGATTTTCCGGCGGCTGGGCTGACAGCCAGGTGCGAACACGCACATAAACCTCGCAGGTGATTGAATCCTGTTTTGGACTTTATGTTTTGCCCTAAGTTTTTTCTATGTGTGAAATAACACCAAGTGACTGTTTTTTATGCAAGTGTGAATTAAACACTGTTTGCTGCACTTACTGGACTCCCTTTGCCTCTGTACTGCACCCGCACCGCTGTCTACCAGAGCGACTCCCCACAGTGGAGATACAGAAAAAAGCTTGCTCTGTCCGCTTCCTTCTAATTTGGGGCTGGGGCACTGCGCATGTGCCACGCAATGTACTGTGCCACCCTATATGAGTGGTGGGCACTGACAGTGGGCACGCTACAGTCAGTGGAAGTGGGCCTGACACACACTGGAAGGCAACTGAAATTAGATTAAAGTGTAAAAATTAAATGCCTTTTTTTAATGCAAATTCCTGTGCCACACGACATAGTGGGAATATGACATAGGCCCCATGCACACGACCGTTGTTTGTTTCCGCGTCCGTTCCGTTTTTTTTCACGGATAGGATGCTTCCCCATTCATTTCAATGGGTCCGTCAAAAAATGCGGATGGTCAACCGTTTTTGTTCCGCATCCGTGATCCGTGTTTTCATTCCGTCAAAAAAATAGTGCATGTCCTATTTTTTTCACGTTTGCGGACAAGGATAGGCATTTTTACAATGGATCTGCCATAAAAATCGGATCCATCAAAAAAAACGGTCCGTCATCCGTTTTTTTTGACGGACGCAAAATTTCAAGGAGGAGCGGACGCGGAGGCAGGCAACGGTCGTGTGCATGTAGCCATAGTGGGAATAACTGAGACATAGCTGGGTGATAGCTATGACTGGGCAGTTAATATAAAAGGTTACAATCTGTTTAGAAAGGATCGTCAAAACCGGAGAGGTGGAGGGGTCTGCCTCTATGTGAAGACCTGTCTAAATCCCGTAATTCGAGAATACATCTCTGAGGGACATGAACATGTGGAGTCACTGTGGGTAGAAATACATGGAGCAAAAAACAATAATAAAATACTAATAGGAGTGTATTATAAACCACCTAATATACCAGAGTCCACAGAAAATCTATTACTAAACGAGATAGACGAGGCGGCAAATCATAATGAAGTCGTTATCATGGGGGACTTCAACTACCCAGATATAGACTGGGAAACTGAAAGCTGTACATCCCTTAAAGGAAACAGGTTCTTAGCAATACCCAGAGACAACTACTTTTCCCAACTGGTTCAGGACCCGACTAGAGGGACGGCCATACTGGACTTAGTATTAACCAATAGACCTGACAGAACAACAGACGTGCAGGTCGGGGGACGCCTGGGAAATAGTGACCATAAAGTAATAACCTTCCAATTATCCTTCAAACGAGAGTTTTTAAAGGGAGGAACAAAAATACCAAACTTCAAAAAAGCAAAATTTAGCCAACTAAGCGAGGCCATAGGCCTAACTACCTGGGACAAAGTCCTCAAAAATAAAAATACAACCGCAAAATGGGAGATTTTTAAAAGCATTGTAACATCTAATTGTGAGAGGTACATACCTTATAGGAATAAAAAGCTAAGAAACAACAAGAAACCAATGTGGATAAATAGAACCGTAAAGAAAGCAATAAATGACAAAAAGAAAGCATATAAATCACTAAAACAGGAGGGGAGCCAGGAAGCACTGATAAACTATAAGAAAAAAAATAGAATATGTAAAAAACTAATAAAAATTGCCATACTAGAGACCGAGAGATTAATTGCCAAAGAGAGTAAAACTAACCCTAAAATGTTCTTCAATTATATAAATAGTAAAAAATATAAATCTGAAGGAGTCGGCCCTCTACATAGCAATGAGGGGGGAGTTGCAGAGAGCGACGAGGATAAAGCAAAGCTATTAAATATTTTTTTCTCCACTGTATTCACTGAGGAAAATAAACTGTCAGATGAAATGCAAAATGTAAAAGTAAATTACCCTTTAAAAGTGTCCTGTCTGACCCAGGAAGAAGTACAACAGCGACTTAAAAAGATTAAAATAGACAAATCGCCAGGACCAGATGGCATACACCCCCGTATCCTGAGGGAATTAAGTGATGTCATAACCAGACCATTATTTCTGATATTTTGGACTCTATACTGACAGGGAATGTTCCACAGGATTGGCGCACTTCAAATGTGGTGCCAATATTCAAAAAGGGTCCAAAAACAGAGCCTGGAAATTATAGGCCGGTAAGTTTAACATCTATTGTTGGTAAACTGTTTGAAGGTTTTCTGAGAGATGCTATCTTAGAGGATCTCAATGAAAATAAGCAAATAACGCCATATCAGCATGGCTTCATGAGGGATCGGTCGTGTCAAACGAATTTAATCAGTTTCTATGAGGAGGTAAGTTCTAGACTTGACAGCGGCGAATCAATGGATGTCGTATATCTGGACTTCTCCAAAGCATTTGGCACTGTACCTCATAAAAGGTTAGTATATAAAATGAGGATTCTCGGACTGGGAGAAAATGTCTGTATGTGGGTAAGTAACTGGCTGAGTGACAGAAAACAGAGAGTGGTTATTAACGGTAGATACTCAGATTGGGTCACTGTCACTAGTGGGGTACCTCAGGGGTCAGTACTGGAGGGGTCACTGTCACTAGTGGGGTACCTCAGTGGTCAGTACTGGGCCCTATTCTCTTCAATATATTTATTAATGATCTTGTAGAAGGCCTGCACAGTAAAATATCTATTTTTGCAGATGACACTAAACTGTGTAAAGTAATTAACACTGAAGAGGACAATATACTGTATATATACTACAGAGGACAGTATACTGTATATACACTACAGAGGACAGTATACTGTATATACACTACAGAGGACAGTATACTGTATATATATATACTACAGAGGACAGTATACTGTATATATATATACTACAGAGGACTGTATACTATATATATATATATATATATACTACAGAGGACAGTATACTGTATATATACTGCAGAGGACAGTATACTGTATATATACTGCAGAGGACAGTATACTGTATATACACTACAGAGGACAGCATACTGTATATATAGTACAGAGGACAGTTTTCTGCTACAGAGGGATCTGGATAGATTGGGGGCTTGGGCAGAAAAATGGCAGATGAGGTTTAACACTGACAAATGTAAAGTTATGCACATGGGAAGGAATAATGCAAGTCACCCGTACATATTAAATGGTAAAACACTCGGTAACACTGACATGGAAAAGGATCTAGGAATTTTATTAAACAGCAAATTAAGCTGCAAAAACTAGTGTCAGGCAGCTGCTGCCAAGGCCAATAAGATAATGGTTTGCATCAAAAGGGGCATAGATGCCCGTGATGAAAACATAGTCCTACCACTTTACAAATCACTAGTCAGACCACACATGGAGTACTGTGTACAGTTCTGGGCTCCTGTGAACAAGGCAGACATAGCAGAGCTGGAGAGGGTTCAGAGGAGGGCAACTAAAGTAATAACTGGAATGAGGGATCTACAGTACCCTGAAAGGTTATCAAAATTAGGGTTATTCACTTTAGAAAAAAGACGACTGAGGGGAGATCTAATAACTATGTATAAATATATCAGGGGTCAGTACAGAGATCACTCCCATCATCTATTTATTCCCAGGACTGTGACTCTGACGAGGGGACATCCTCTGCGTCTGGAGGAAAGAAAGTTTGTACACAAACATAGAAGAGGATTCTTTACGGTAAGAGCAGTGAGACTATGGACTCTTTACTGTAAGAGCAGGGAGACTATGGACTCTTTACGGTAAGAGCAGTGAGACTATGGAACTCTCTGCCTGAGGAGGTGGTGATGGTGAGTACAATAAAGGAATTCAGGAGGGGACTGGATGTATTTCTGGAGTGTAATAATATTACAGGTTATAGCTACTAGAGATGGGTTGTTGACCCAGGGAGTTATTCTGATTGCCTGATTGGAGTCGGGAAGGAATTTTTTTTTCCTTAAGTGGGGAAAATTGGCTTCTGCCTCACAGTTTTTTTTTGCCTTCCTCTGGAAACAGGCTGAACTGAATGGAAAAATGTTTTTTTTCGGTCTTATATACTATGTTAACTATGTAGAACTCTATACTGAACTACTTTGTAGTTATATATGTGTTTACTTACAGTTCCACAAATTGCAACCATTCAAATTCCATATTGCAATCTAAATTGCATACAACCATACCAGATCATACTCAACCAATCTGCAAATAGTTACTTGTGACCAAATTCAGCGAGTAGAACTATTAGTTAGACCTCAGATATACCTCTCAGAGAGATCATAAAGTGCTTAAATAACTTAAAGTGAGAGTACAGATACTCAAGAGAGAAATATATCCACCATTTTATGTTGAATGACAAGATTGAACAGTTGAACCACCATCTTATGCATACTGCCATTTTGTAATATCTTTTCAACACGTGTTTTGTACCTGGACTATCTGCTGCAGAGGCAGCAGTGTTAAATATGAAGAAAAGTAAAAGTTAATAAAGAAGTTATTTTAAGCATTTGATGTGCTCTTTAAACCTACTGTTTCCATAGAACGGCGCTAGAGGAATTACAGAGTAATAGACAGCCTGCTTAAACTAAAATGTCAGAGATATCAAAATTCTTCAAATGCCACAGCGCAAAAGGCACTTCATAGTGCTGTGCCTGCCACAAGGCCACAACTAGAGTAAAGGGGCACAAAAGTGGGCATCTTTACTGAGGGGGCACAATCTGGAATAACTAATGTGAGAGGGCACCTAATCTGCCATAACTACTTTGAGGGGGCACCTAATCCGGCATAACTACTGTGAAGGGGCACATATGTGGGCATAACTACTGTGAGGGTGCACACATGGGCATAATTACTATGATGGGGCACATATGGGCATAACTACTGTGATGGGGCACATATGTGGGCATAACTACTGTGAGGGGGCACATAAGTGGGCATAACTACTGTGAGGGGGCACATATGTGGGCATAACTACTGTGAGGGGGCATATATGTGGGCATAACTACTATGAGGGGGCACATATGAAGGCATAATTACAGTGAGGGGGCACATAATCTGGCATAACTACTGTGAGGGGGCATATATCTGGCCATAACTACTACGAAGAGGTACATATCTTGTATAACTACTGTGAGGGGACACAAAAGTGGGCATAACTACTGTGACAGGAACAAAGGTGGGTATAAGTGCTGTGAGGGGCCACAAGGTGGGCTTAATTACTGTGAAGAGCCTCAATGTGGGCATTAGTACTGTGTGGTAGCACTTAGGGGAAATGTCCTAGATTACCCTGCTATACATTGGCATGGCTCAGTCTTACAGGCCAGCACAGCGCCCCCTGCTGGTGATTTCAGAGGGGCAGTCACCATCCCTTCCTTATGTAATTATTCTTTTTTTCTCTATCATCATAGGGACCCTCTGGATCCAGTGGACATCACACTGGATCAGGTAGGACCAGATGTTTTAGTTGGGACTTGGTGAGTGTAGCCGTGCATTGGGCTTAGTGTAAAAAAATAATATTGCCGCCTCTTTGTATGATTGGAGGGGGGGGGGGTGTTTGCAAAAAGCCATCCCTGCCTTGTACTCGTGTCAGTGAATGTGTGCCACTCTTTGCAATTATCGCTGTGTAGCAAAGTCCACACCGTGATGGATAACTGGAGCAGCTGTTAAAAGACAGGGACAGTATTTTTTGCGGGAGTGGAGAGGCAGCACTTGGATACAAGGTTAGGTTCTTTTGATACCTCCACATTTGTGTCGGTCTGGCTCCCAGGCACTTATCCACCTCCTGCATCATCTACACCTCTATGGACATCCTCCTGTCCCCAACAGCAGCAGGGCAGAGCGTCGCTCTTACTCCCCCTCCTTCCTATCACATGTGTCAAGTCAAGCGTTGCCATGCAGTGTTAGAGCTGATCGGCCTGGGAGAGAGTAGACACATAGGTGAACAGTTGGTAAAGTGCATCAAGCAGCAAACATCCTGCCGTCTGTCATCCTGCTAACACCAAATGGTCAAAGCAGTCAGCAACAATGGCCACGCTAAACCTCGGGGAGATAACACCAGCTCCCTGCATGGTGCACGTGATTAACCGAGCCATACAATGCTTTTTTTTTATTTTACAGTACACTGGAAGGTGCTGGCAATGTCCAGAGACTGTCATCGCATTTCAGACATCCTTATGTGGTAAGGAAAGTCCTCCTGGACTTGCAGCCACAGAACAGACTGCTGTTACACTGCTTAATCCACAACGTTCAAACTCGCTGAAATTCCTTTTTGCACATACAAAGAGCTTCTGTATGAGCAGCATAAAACAGTAAAGGATTTGTCATGCACCAGACCACCTCAGCAGGCAGCATGTGCTGTTTTGAAATCTGGCAGTGGCAGCTCATCAGGGACACCTGTTGTGTGCTAAAGCCCTTTGAAGAGGCCATAGAGACCACATTTTGCTGGCCATCCTGTCTCCCATTGGCACCCCGCACATGATATCTAGTGAAGTCCCCAGTCTGCAGTGTATCCCCATCAGGCTGTCACTCTCTGGTGCAGCCTGCTGATGACTGTCAGTATAGCACTGACAGTATAATACTCTGCATGAGCAGTGCAGGGTATAACATAACTGACTGAAAGACAAGTGAGACATATACATGTGGGACAAGTACCATATTATTTGGACTATAAAAAGCACACTTTTTCCCCCAAAAGTGAGGGAAAAATGGCAAGCATTCATTAGTACACAAGGCACAGAATGGTGAGGGAAGCGCTGCACCAGCTGTACTCACCCTCCCTGGTCTCCTTCTGGGCCCCGCTCTGCACTGTGTCCTCACTGCGTACATCATCAGGACGTAGTGCACGTAGGTGCACACTATGATCTGACCGGCCGGCAGTGCAGGCCGCAGCGGCCAGAGCAAAGATTTTTTTTTAGGCCTGATTGAGCTTGGGGGTCTGATCTTATTTTCCTTTTGTAAATTCTATGTGCGTCTTTTAGTCTGAAAAATATGGTAAATGATTAAAAAAAATTGTAAAAAACGAATTACAAAAAAAAATTCAAATAAAAAAAATCTTTTCAATTCAAAAAAATTCCAGAAATAAAATCCTCTCCACATATTTGGTATCATCGCATCATAACAAGCTGCACTACATAGATATTAGGGATGAGCGAATCGACTAAGGATGAAACATACAACCGTACAGTATTAGAATGTATTGGCTCAGATGAGCCGAAGTTATTACTTTGCGAAGTCTCGCGAGACTTCGGGTAATAACTTCATAAATTAATTTGTACTGTAAAAAAACATTTCCCGAACTCAGGTTCAGTTCCAAGTGGTACCTTGGAACTAATCCCAAGTTCGGGAAATGTTTTTTACAGTAGAAATTTATGAAGTTATTATGCGAAGTCTCACGAAAATTTTATGACGTAATAACTTCGGCTCATAGGAGCCAATACATTCTAATACTGTACGGAGCTCTCGCTCTGTATAGTACTAATGTTGAGCGGCAGGGGCAATATTCAAATTCACTTTATTTCGCAAATATTTTGTGGAATATTCATCATATATTCACAAATTTGCGATTATATTCTTGATTGTGAGGATCAGCAATGTAATTTGTGAGTATGGCGTGCAATACAGGTGTGGGTCACTTATGCTACATTTTTTCAAGCCGGTACAAGTTTCCTGAGACTGGAGAAAATGGCTCCAATATTGGCAGTTAATGATGCGCATATTTTTGTGCAATACGTGCAACTTGTGACATCACAGCACTATGTCTGTAGCATGTATGTATGGACAGCAGAACCTATCACACTACCTAACACCCTGCACTGGAACCTATCAGCTACACTATATCCCTATCTAACCTACACTGACTATCCCCCACTAACTATCTGTATTATATATAGAAGATAACTAACTATCTAATGTAATGTGACATCACAGCACTATGTCTGTAGCATGTATGTATGGACAGCAGAACCTATCACACTACCTAACACCCTGCACTGGAACCCATCAGCTACACTATATCACTATCTAACCTACACTGACTATCTCCCACTAACTATCTGTATTATATATATAAGATAACTAACTATCTAATGTAATGTGACATCACAGCACTATGTCTGTAGCATGTATGTATGGACAGCAGAACCTATCACACTACCTAACACCCTGCACTGGAGCCTATCAGCTACACTATATCACTATCTAACCTACACTGACTATCTCCCACTAACTATCTGTATTATATATATAAGATAACTAACTATCTAATGTAATGTGACATCACAGCACTATGTCTGTAGCATGTATGTATGGACAGCAGAACCTATCACACTACCTAACACCCTGCACTGGAACCTATCAGCTACACTATATCACCATCTAACCTACACTGACTATCTCCCACTAACTATCTGTATTATATATAGAAGATAACTAACTATCTAATGTAATGTGACATCACAGCACTATGTCTGTAGCCTGTATGTATGGACAGCAGAACCTATAACACTACCTAACCCCCTGCACTGGAACCTATCAGCTACACTATATCACTATCTAACCTACACTGACTATCCCCCACTAACTATCTGTATTATATATATAAGATAACTAACTATCTAATGTAATGTGACATCACAGCACTATGTCTGTAGCATGTATGTATGGGCAGCAGAACCTATCACACTACCTAACACCCTGCACTGGAACCTATCAGCTACACTATATCAGGATCTAACCTACACTGACTATCTCCCACTAACTATCTGTATTATATATAGATATAAGCTAACTAACTAACTAACTAACTAACTAACTATCTAATGTAATGTGACATCACAGCACTATGTCTGTAGCATGTATGTATGGACAGCAGAACCTATCACACTACCTAACACCCTGCACTGGAACCTATCAGCTACACTGTATCACTATCTAACCTACACTGACTATCCCTCACTAACTATCTGTATTATATATAAGATAACTAACTATCTAATGTAATGTGACATCACAGCACTATGTCTGTAGCATGTATGTAGGGACAGCAGAACCTATCACACTACCTAACACCCTGCACTGGAACCTATCAGCTACACTATATCACTATCTAACCTACACTGACTATCTCCCACTAACTATCTGTATTATATATAGAAGCTATCTAACTATCTAATGTAATGTGACATCACAGCTCTATGTCTGTAGCATGTATGTATGGACAGCAGTACCTATCACACTACCTAACACCCTGCACTGGAACCTATCAGCTACACTGTATCACTATCTAACCTACACTGACTATCCCCCACTAACTATCTGTATTATATATATAAGATAACTAACTATCTAATGTAATGTGACATCACAGCACTATGTCTGTAGCATGTATGTATGGAGAGCAGAACCTGTCACACTACCTAACACCCTGCACTGGAACCTATCAGCTACACTATATCACTATCTAACCTACACTGACTATCCCCCACTAACTATCTGTATTATATATAGAAGCTATCTAACTATCTAATGTAATCTGGAAAGCACAGCAATGACACTGCTGTCTCTTTCATAACTGCAATAAACTGCAGAAAATGGCTGCTGGGGAGGTTCTTATATAGTAAGGGGGAGTCAACTTTCCTATTGGTTGCTAGGGATGTTGCTAAGCTCAGACAAAGAAAAGACATTAGAAGAAATAAAATTTAGAATATTCTCGAATACGAATATATAGCACTATATTCTAAATCTTCACAAATTCTCGAAGTTGCGATATTCACGATTATTATTCACGATATGAATATTCCAGCCCAACACTACACAGCACTCAAACGAAGTTTGATGCGAATCGATTTCTGATGTTTCATCCCAAGTCGATTCACTCGTCCCTAATAGTTACATAATATTTCCTGGATGATGACTGTCATAAACAATGCCAGATTCGCTGTTTTTTGCTTATTCACCACAAAAAACAATTTAAAAAATCTATCAAAAAGTGTTACATACAGTGCCTTGCAAAAGTACTTTTTTCGTGTTTTGGTGCCTCACAACCTGGAATTAACATGGATTGGTTGAGGATTTGCATCCTTTAATTTACAGAACACGCCCACAACTTTGAAGATGTTTTTGTTTTTAATTTTTTTTATTGTGAAGCAAACAACAAATAGGACAAAATAACAGGAAAAGTCAATGTGCAGAACTATTCACCCCCCTAAAGTCAATACTTTGTGGAGCCGACTTTTGCGTCAATCACAGCTCCAAGTTGCTTTGGATTAGTCTCTAGGAGCTACCACATCTTACCGCTGGGATTTTTGCCCATTCCTCCTTGCTGCTCCGGCTCCTTTAGGTTGGATGATTTGCTCTTGTGAACAGCGATCTGTAAGTCTGACCACAGATTTTCTATTGGATTGAGATCTGGGCTGTGACTCGGCCATTCCAACACATTTACATGTTTCCCCTTAAACAAGTGTTGCTTTAGCCGTGTGTTTGGGGTCAGTCCTGCTGGAAGGTAAACCTCCATCCTAGCCTCAGATCCCGCACAGAGTGCTACAGGTTCTGCTCAGGAATATCCCTATATTTAGTACCGTCCATCTTTCCCTCAGCTCTGACCAGTTTCCGAGTCCCACCCCCCCATGATGCTGCCACCGCCATGTCTCACTGTGGGGATGGGGCTCTTTGGGTGATGGGATGTGTTGGGTTTGCGCCAGACATAGCGTTTTCTTTGATGGCCGAAAAATTCAATTTCAGTCTCCTCAGACCAGAGCCCCTTCCTCCATACATTTTGGGAATCTCTTGCCTTTTCACAAACTCACAACAAGCCTTTTTGTTTTAAGCTGAAAGAAATGTCTTTCTTTGGCCACTCTGCCATAAAGCCCAACTCTATGGAGCGTACGTGTCACAAAGATGGGGATAAGGGAAAGTGCAAAATGACTCAGCCCACCCCTCTGTCCCTGCCTACTTGCACTTACCTGTCCTGGGTAATGGAGTGCAACTGGGCGACGGTCCCTGACCTGAATAAGTGCGGCAGAGACACACATGACGGAGCACGGACGAGCCAAGATATAATACCTAACCAGGAATCACTGAGGAAAAACAGGGTAAGTAGAATAATCACAGGGTACCTGTGGCTAGCAGGTTGCCTGCTTAAATAATGGAGATGAGGGGTCATGTGATGTGGCCAGCGTCACATGACATCTCTCCCTGCATCCAGCCGAGCGCATTCAGGATCTCTCCTCGGGTCCATGACCCTTCCAATGTACAAGGTATTGGAATGAGTTTCAAACTTTGCTGACATGAACTATGGGCGAGAACTATTTCTTAAAGGGAATCTGTCACCTGCATATCATCAATTATTTATTTTCCCTTTATCCAAGTGTAATGAAGTACCTTATATCCATATGTGATCTTCTTTTAGTTGTGTCTCTTGTCTTTTCTGTAAAAAAAACGCCATTAGCCTCGCCTCTGGGAGGCGATTTCAGCTGCTGGAGGCATTCTTCTGATTCAAATTTAGGTGGGCTGGGCACATCAGGGGGCGTTCCTGGGCACCTTGGGGGAGAAAAAACACCCCTCTGGGCTCCTTGGAGCCTAATTTGCATAATGGGTAAAGTGTTTTTTTTCAGAAAAGACAAGAGACACAACTAAAAGAAGAACACATATGGATATAAGGTACTTTATTACACTTGGATAAAGGAAAAAAAAAATTGATGATATGCAGGTGACAGATTCCCTTTAAAGATTACGTTCCGACATGTCAACTGTCAGTAGGTAAGATAGTAAGTGATAATAGAGTAATAGCAGATCACCGAAGCTGTTATCACCATAAAATATAACTTTTATTGTGGTTATTAAAAAATACAATTGATTCAATTGTATTTTTTAATAACCACAATAAAAGTTATATTTTATGGTGATAACAGATTCCCTTTAAGCAACGCTTTGTAAAATCCGTTATGAATACGAAACGAATCAGACAATTTCTTAGAGGACACCTTTAATGATACATTTTTGGTAGACAACCACACCTTCTCACCAACATTAAACTCCACAACTTTGGAACGTTTCCTATTAGCATAAGTTTTTTGAACATCTTGAACTTTTTCCAGGGTCAACTGAGCCCGAGCCCAAACTGTGTGTAAGACCGTGAACCGGGGGGGTACCCCCAGGATACAGCGAAGTCACGGAACAGGGAAAACGACACAGACACCAGCTTATATACAACCAAAACGTTCTTTACTAATTAAGTATTAATAACAGTAGTTATAAACATAACAGAATTTGCATTACACAGGGTACCCTATACCGCAGACCCCAGAGTCTCCACTGGTGTCCAGCCAAACACCCCTAACCGGTGGCAGATACAGCAGAGCCTGAAAGTCGTGCTGCACTGCAGGATCAACCCTAGCCGTTGGCAGATACAACAGAGCCTGCAAGTCGTACTGCACTGCGAGTTCAATCCTAAGCAGCCTGCCAATAACAGATCCTAACTAACTAATGCAGGCCTAAGTCTCAGTCTCAGGTAGTTCAAGTACTGTAACACTAAACAGTATGAATGTCCACACAAGAACCTGGATTCACTGACCGGATCCCACTTGGTAACAGCGGATGCCTCTCATCAGGAAATTCCCAGGCCTGTAATCACACTTGCGGCCTTGCTGGATGGCTGATGTGAAACTTCACAGCTTGCAGCGATTTTATTGAAATCAATATTCTTTTCTAAGTGCCAGATTTGTATGAAAAACAGCTAACAGCCCCTCTCTCCAATGATTCCAATCACCCTGGGGCTCCACGTAGCTCAGATGTCACTGGATTGGGTTTGCAGACACCATCCCTCACAATCTTCACTTCTCAGGCTCTTCCTGGTTCTTCTCAAACTCCTTGACTCCTCCTCTCAAGCATATTCTCATCTCAGCAGGACTAAGTTTTCATGGAATACTAGCGGCATCTAGTGGCCAAAATGCCGAATGACAACTCAAATACTTTACAATCTCTCACATGTGCACAGTTCTGAAGTTACTCTATCGGCCTCAGGGTTAGGTGAGGAAACGGATGAACAGGCATTAAATCGAGGATGGAAACCAAAGTTACAGAAAAGCAGAGAAACTTCAGTGGAATAGTTCATGTGGTTATTGATGGCGTACCTACCGATACGTCCTGTGTAGTTCCGATCACCACCGTGCGGGGTGATCGGAACAGAGTGCCTGCCTAAATCCTTCAGCAGACACTCTGTGACAATGCCGAGGGGGGTCCTATGACAACCGACACCCCCCCCCCGTGTTGGCGATCGCAGCAAACCGCAGGTCAATTCAGACCTCTGATTTGCTGCGTTTACGGGTTATTCGGGTCTCTGGTGACCCGATAACCTGGAATACGATGGTGATCGGAGGTGGGATATTACACCACCAATCACTATCCTTAAATCCTGTGAGGTGATGGTGACATCACATCACAGGATCGAATCTGATTGGCTGCACGGGAGGACGGGGGTTAACTCTGCCCTGCTTTCCTCTCCTGCTCCATACTTTATCCGGGAGCTGTGAAGAGAGCAGCCTGTTGACTGAGCCCAGCACCCAACACTCCCCTGTGACCCTCCACTAGCAGGTAGATTAGGGACAGGTTAGGGAAAAATTTAGGTCAGACAGGGAGACGTAGGGAGAGGTTAGAGTTAACTTTTTTTTTTTTTATCTGTTGCATCACCCTGATCGGGTGTCTGGGGTCCACAGCACAGCTGCAGCTTGCCCCCTTAAACCTCCCCCCCCCCCGCCCCCACACAAACACACATTTTTTCGGGGCGCAAGCATCTTTTTTTGCGTGTGCTGACAGTGGCCGGTGCTCTTTAGCGTCCAGCCACCGTTAGCGCATCGCCCACCCACCGCTGATCAGCTTCAGATGGCTTATAATCGAGTTTGAATTTTTTTTGTTTCTTTTTCACATTTTTTTGGCTCATTTTTTTTTTATTTTTTTTTTTCCTCTTAGGTTTAGGGAAAAGTCCGGGAACACCCGTGCCCCCACACGCACACTAAATAAAGTTTTTCCCGCACGCACGCACACACGCTCCCATATGGCCCGCCGGACGCTCTCGGCCGAGGAGGCATACGCCCAGCTTGCCTCCGAATCCGAGAGCCCCAGTGAGGATGAGGATGACCCCACTTTCCTTTTTTCCTTTTGTCATCCGCGTCCTCCTCATCATCTAGCGATGATGATGAGCCCCCAAGGCGGCGGAGGTGCCGCCAAGCGGAGCAAGGGGATCGCCATGTCAGGGACCCTGTGACCAGTGGCGTACCGCCAATATAGGCAGGGAACGCCACTGCTATGGGGCCCGCGGCACAGGGGGGCCCGGAGCGCTTGGAAGGCCCCGCCCACACTATTTGGCCCCGCCCCCTCACAATCGTCTGTCAAAACCAGGACCAGGATGCACACCGGCATATCGGCGCAGAAAACCCCGCCCCTCCCCCCCCGGCACCGCCAAGTTCCCGCGCTAACCTGAGCCCTGGCTGCTGACCGTCTGTGACCTGATCCTGACCTGTGTTATCAGGATCAAGTCAGCCAGCAAGTTACAACTAACGTGCTCCCTGGCCAATCAGCGCACGGCACACTGTTGAGGCAGCGGCTGATTGGCCAGTTTGCGCGACGTGGGCGGGAGAGTGACGTCGCCACTGTCTGACTGCATCTCACACAGTGGACACGGAGTCACGGACCGACGTTCGGACCCAATCCCAGAACAGCCGCCCGCCCCGCAGCCAGCACCAGTCCTGGACGGAGCCAGCAGGAGGAGGATTGGGATAGATGCACTGGGGCTGGGGAGCCGAGCTGCTGGCGGCACCCTGAACAGGTTGCCGTGCTGTGCCTGGCCCTGGCTCAGTGAGAGAGCAGAGAGTGTGGGTATGTAACTAAGTGTCAGTCACTGTCAGACTGACACTTGAGTGACCTGTCTCTGAGTCTGACACATGGATGATTATGTCTGTCTGTGGAAGTTGCCCGGGCTGCCTGCAGGGGCAGGCAGCAAGAGAGAGGAGGGGTGGGATTCGGGAAGGAGGGGGGGACAGGACAGCCTTCTCACTCCAGTCCAGTCCTGTTGTCCTCTAGGCTCTATGAGCCCCAAAATGCCACCCAAATGCCCAAGAGAGGGGGATTCAGGTGTGAGTCCACAGTCAGGAAAGTGCCAAGCTGTACTCATACAGTATGAGACTCACCTGCCTTCCCCCAGGTCCACTATGACCCCCCTTTCCTGAGTCCTCTATCAGCCCCCAATGCCCCCTAAAATGCCCAGTAAGGCATTAACCCCCTCATGCCCCCACCCCAAAATGCCTGGGGGGGGGGAAGCAGTAGGAGTCCTCTCTGAGCCCCAACCCCTAAAGCCCCTACAAAAATGCCCAGGTGGGGAGGAGTAGGAGGAAAGCACACTGTCCTCTATTAGCCCCCCCCCCCTCCTCGGAGTTCTCTATGAGCCCTACCAGCAAGTATAAATTTATTTAATGGGGGTGTGGCATGGGAGGAGCCAGGACAGGAGATGGGAGGGCGGGGTTAAGGGGTAGGTGGGAGGGGCCAGGGGTGGGTAGTGGGTGGGGTTAAGGGGGCCCATTTCAGATTCTTGCTATGGGGCCCAGTGATTTCTATGTACGCCCCTGCCTGTGACCCACCCTAGTATGAGCAGCTCTGGGGCTCGTACTAGTTTTCCGGCCCACCAGATCAGTTCACCTGAGCCCCCTATCGGTGAACTTGGATGGTGTACCCCAGAGAATTTTCAGCCCGTGATTTCTGATTTTGTTGGTCAACCAGGAATCCAGATTCCCACAGTGGGCTTCACTGAATACGACTATTTCAGTCTTTTTTTCAGTGACCACTTTGTGAATCTGATGGTGGAGCAAACAAATCTGTATGTCCAACAGTTCATTGCTCAACACCCAGGCTCTTTTTTTGGCTAGGTCCGGTGGCTGGACGCCGGTCAGTGCAGCCGAGATGAAGACATTTTGGGGCCTCGTGCTGCACATGGACCTAGTCAAAAAATCCAGTGTCAGGCAATACTGGAGTGGGGACGTCCTCTACCAGACCCCACTTTACAGTATGGCCATGACACGCTCCCGACTTGAGGCCATCCGGAAATGCCTGCATTATGCATATAATGCAGCATGTCCCCCCCCCCCTTCCCCCCGAGGTGATCCTGCCTATGACCGCCTGTACAAAATCAGGCCGGTCATCGATCACTTCGGGGCCAAATTTTTGGAGGCCTATGTACTTGGAGGGGAAGTCGCTGTTGATGAGTCTCTCATTGCTTTCAAGGGGAGACTCATTTTCCGCCAGTATGTTCCCTCAAAGCGGGCGAGTTATGGCGTGAAGCTGTACAAACTTTGTGAGAGTACCTCAGGGTACACTTACAAGTTTTGTGTGTACGAGGGGCGAGATTCCCGTATTGAACCCCCAGAATGTCCCCCCACTCTGGGTGTTAGCGGGAAACTTGTGTGGGACCTTATGCACCCACTGCTAGATAGGGGTTACCACCTGTAAGTGGATAACTTTTATACTACTATCCCCTTGTTCAGGTCCCTCGCTGCCAGATCCAAGTCCGCTTGTGGGACCGTGCGGAAAAATCAGCGCGGCCTCCCTATATACCCCCTCCAGGTACCTATCCCCAGGGATGAGACCAGTGCCCTTACCAGTGGAAACCTGTTGCTGGTAAGATATAAGGACAAGATTGATGTCCTTATGCTGTCCACAATTCACGGTAATGGCATCACCCCTGTCCCTGTGCGAGGTACCGCGGCAATGGTCCTCAAGCCCGATTGTATCATCGATTACAATCGGTATATGGGAGAAGTTGATCTCTCTGATCAAGTCCTCAAACCATATAATGCCATGCGGAAAACCCGGGCATGGTACAAAAAAGTTGTGATCTACTTGGTGCAGGTTGCCATGTACAACTCTTTTGTGCTGTCCCGGAGCGCTGGCAACACAGGGACATTCCTTCAATTCTATGAGGCAGTCCTCAAGGCCCTGATCTTTTCTGACTGGGAAAGAGCAGGTCGGAGTACCTCAGGAACGGAGGCTCCCGGATCGTCCCTGGCCAGCATTTTCCAGGTGTGGTCCCAATACTGGAAAGAAGGGACGAACCCAAAAAAGATGCAGAGTGTGTCACAGGAGGGGGATACGGAAGGACGCCACCGCTCAGTGTGACACGTGCCCCGATCATTGGGCCTCTGCGTTATTGGTTGCTTCAGGGAGTACCACACTTCCACGGAGTACTAATTAAAATTTAAATTCCATTTAGCCACTGACAATCGAATAAAAACTATGGTTCTCAGACTTAAGACATCTAAACATTTTTTTTCTTCAAAAATGATAGTTTGTAAAACTAAAATCATTTAAAAAGTAGACAATTTAGGTATTGCCGCGTCCGTAGTAATCTGCTCTATACAAATACCTCATGACCTAACCCCTTAGATTAACACGGTAAAAAATAAAAAATAAAACGATGCAAAAAAGGAATTTTTTGTCACCTTACATCACAAAAAGTGTTATAGCAAGCAATCAAAAAGCCCCTCAAAATAGTCCCAATAAAACCATCCTCTCAACCCACAAACAATAAGCCCCTACCTAAGACCATCGGATAAAAACTTTTAAAAAACGGACTCTTAGACTGTGTAGATACTAAAAATCTTTTCTTTTGTTTCAAATAGGATAAAATAGTGTTAAACCTAATTAAATTTTAAAAAGTAGATAAATTATGTATTGCCGCGTCTGTAATAATCTGCTCTATAAAAATACCCCATGACCTAACCCCGCAGATTAACACCGTCAAAGCAATAACATAAAAACGGTGCCAAAACAGCTATTTTTTGGCAAATTTTACATTTTAATCCATTTTTTACAGTAACAAAGCAAGGGTTAACAGCCAAATAAAACTCAAAACTTATTGCCCTGATTCTGCAGTTTACAGAAACACCCCATATGTGGTGGTAAACTGCTGTATGGGCACATGACAGGGCGCAGAAGAAAAGGAACGCCATATGGTTTCTGGAAGGCAGATTTTGATGGCCTTTTTTTTTTTATACCATGTCCCATTTGAAGCCCCCCGATGCCCCCCTAGAGTAGAAACTCCATAAAAGTGACTCCATCTAATAAACTACACCCCTCAAGGTATTCAAAACTTATTTTACAAACTTTGTTAACCCTTTAGGTGTTCCTCAAGAGTAGAGATGAGCGAACTTTAAAAAAAAGTTCGGCGTTCGGGTTGTGGTAATCGCCGCATCCCGTTATGGATTCCGATCACTGGATTTGATCCCGTGCTGAGCCACGCCCCCTGCACTGATCACATGACGGTGACGTCACCCCAGGTCCTTCGGCTGTTCAACAGTTCGGGTTGGTGGAAGCCGCCCCTTATGGATTCCATATGCCGCGATAGTCCGCGGTAGTGGAATCCATAACGGGATGCGGCGATTACCACAACCCGAACGCCGAACTTTTTTTTAAAGTTCGCTCATCTCTACTCAAGAGTTTATGGCAAATGGAGATGACATTTCAGAATTTCTATTTTTGGTAACCTTGCGTTACAAAAATGTAATATAGAGCAACCAAAAGTTATATGTACCCTAAAAATAGTCCCAACACAACTGCCACCTTATCCCGTAGTTTCCAAAATGGGGTCACTTTTATGGAGTTTCTACCCCATAATGTGTGATACAGCCTGCTGAGCGGTGTATCTAATCCCATCACTGACTGTCCACAGGCTCTGCCCTCACATGTGTATCTAATCCTAGCCTGTGTGATACAGTCTGCTAAACGGTGTATCTAATCCCATCACTGACTGTACACAGGCTCTGCCCTCATGTGTATCTAATCCTAGCCTGTGTGATACAGCCTGCTGAGCGGTGTATCTAATCCCATCACTGACTGTCCACAGGCTCTGCCCTCACATGTGTATCTAATCCTAGCCTGTGTGATACAGCCTGCTAAACGGTGTATCTAATCCCATCACTGACTGTACACAGGCTCTGCCCTCATGTGTATCTAATCCTAGCCTGTGTGATACAGCCTGCTGAGCGGTGTATCTAATCCCATCACTGACTGTACACAGGCTCTGCCCTCATGTGTATCTAATCCTACCCTGTGTGATACACCCTGCAGAGCGGTGTATCTAATCCCATCACTGACTGTACACAGACTCTGCCCTCACATATGTATCTAATCCTATCCTGTGTGATACAGCCTGCTGAGTGGTGTATCTAATCCCATAACTGAATGTACACGGGCTCTGCCCTTACATATGTATCTAATCCTATACTGTGTGATACAGCCTGCTGAGCGGTGTATCTAATCCCATCACTGACTGTACACAGGCTCTGCCTTCATATGTGTATCTAATCCTATACTGTGTGATACAGCCTGCTGAGCGGTGTATCTAATCCCATCACTGACTGTACACAGGCTCTGACCTCACATGTGTATCTAATCCCATTTTGTATGATCCTGCATGCTGGGCTGTGTATCTAAACCCTCATCCCAGCGCCCCTTGTGCCATCCAGCGCCCCTTATGCGCATGCGCAGTAGTGTGCAAGCGACGGGACCGAGAGAGGCTGGCAGGAGGCGGTAAATTGTAAAGAACTAGTCACAGGTACCAGTAATTTTTTTTAACCACCCCGGGGAGTACCTTGTCTTTAGATCCTTCTGGTTTGGGTGACTTTCCAGGAGGAGGGACCTTAGGACAATGGTCGGAGTCGCCACAGTAAAGACATGTACCACGTCGTCGTCGTTGGTCTCTTCTGGTCATGCCCAGCTGCATAGGTTCGTTGGCAAAGGTTTTGGCCTTGACTCCCACCGGACTGGTCTCAGGTCTACACTTAACCTGTGGAAAAAACAGATGCCCGCTCTGTCTCTCCCTAATGCGTCTGTCCAATCTCACCGCAAGGGTCATGGTTTGTTCCAAGGTCTCAGGGGAAGGGTAACACACTAACATGTCTTTTAGGGTCTCAGACAGACCAGACCTCAACTGGCTTTTGAGGGCCGGTTCATTAAATCCAGAGGGATTACACCACTTTCTAAACTGAGTACAGTAACTTCTACCGGTCGGTCACCCTGCACAAGAGATTTGAGCTGACTCTCAGCTACGGTTGCTTTGCCTGGTTCATCATATAGAACCCCAAGGGCCTGAAAAAACGCGTCAACCTAAGACACGGAGAGTCGGAGGGTAAGGAAAAGGCCCAATCCTGGGGGTCACCTTGTAATAAGGAAATAACAATTCCCACTCTTTGATGTTCTGAACCAGAAGAGAGGGGTCGCAGACCGAAATAAAGTTTGCAGGTCTCTTTAAAGGCTAAAAAACACTTGCGATCCCCTGAAAATGGGTCTGGGAGTTTAACATGGGGCTCCGCCTGAGATGCGGACGAAGGGGGAATAGAGAGGTTGCGGGCAGTTTCTTGTGCTTGTCATCTCTCCCCTAACTTCTGAACAATCTGGGCTAAGTTCTGGACATGATCCGTGAGATTTTGCAGTGGATCCATAGTGTAATAAAGTAAGGCCTGTGAAAACCAGAGCCAATAATGCGCCAGGGGCCAAAACCAGGAGATGCGGGAAGACCAAGGGAGCAAGCAGGAGTCAAAACCGAGATATCACCAGACACAGGAAACAGGCGAGCACGGACGAGCCAAGATATAACCTAACCAGGAATCACTGAGGACACACAGGGTAAGTAGAATAATCACAGGCAACCCGTGGCCAGCAGGTTGCTGGCTTAAATAATGGAGATGAGGGGTCATGTGACGTGGCCAGCGTCACATGACACGTCTCCCTGCATCCAGCCGAGTACCCAGCTCGGACCTCAGCCTTATTACTGTTGCAATGGGAGCGGAGGACGCCAGCCACGCTGTGGAGGTATGCGCGGACGGTTCCTGCCCACCCCCCGTTGCCCTGGAGACGAGGATGCACTGCGCGTCCTCACTCTGAATGAAGCACACCAGCGGCACAGAGAAGGAGGAGCGCAACGCCAGCTCCTGTGACAGTATGGCTTATTGTCGTCCTCTGTACAGATCCTCCAGTCTCTGCTGTGGACTCTGCAGTTCCTCCAGGGTTACCTTAGGTCTCTGTGCTGCCTCTCGGATTAATGCCCTCCTTGCCCGGTCCGTAGTTTTGGTGGGCGGCCGTCTCCTGGCAGGTTTGCTGTTGTGCCATGTTCTTTCCATTTGGTTATGATAGATTTGATGGCGCTCCTGGGGATCATCAAAGATTTCGAAAAAATTTTATAACCTAACCCTGACCTGTACTTCTCAACAACATTGTCTCTTAGGCCTCTTTCACATCAGCGTTTTAGCTTTCCGTCCTAGAGATCCGTCCTCGGGTCTCTAGGACGGAAAGCTACTGATCAGTTTTATCCCCATGCATCCTGAATGGAGAGAAATCCGTTCAGGATGCATCAGGATGTCCTCAGTTCAGTATGTCAACGTTTTTTGGACGTTGACAAAAGTGCAGCATGCTGTGGATTTGTCTCCGTCCAAAAATCCGGAAGACATGCCGCAACGCCGGATCCGGAATTAATGCCCATTGAAGGGCATTAGTCCGGATCCGGCCTTCAGCTAAACGTCGTTTCCGCGCATCGCCGGATCCGACGTTTAGCTTTTTGTCAATGGTTACTATGGCAGCCAGGAAGCTAAAGTCCTGGTTGCCATAGTAAACAGTAGGGGGAGCGGCATACTTACATTCCATGCGGCTCCCGGGACGCTCCAGGATGTCGTCAGGGCGCCCCATGCGCGCGGGGCGCTCTGACGTCATTCAGGAGCGCCCCGGGAGCCGCACGGAATGTAAGTATGCCGCTCCCCCGCTCCCCACTGCTACTATGGCAACCAAGACGCTAGTAGCGTCCTGGCTGCCATAGTAACACTGAAAGCATTTTGAAGACTGATCAGTCTTCAAATGCTTTCAGTTCACTTGCGTTGTGCCGGATCCGGCGTTGTGCCGGATCCGGCAGTGTTTGGAGAGCTCCTCGTCTTCATGGCAGTGTTTGGAGAGCTCCTCGGCCTTCAAGGCAGTGTTTGGAGAGCTCCTCGTCTTCATGGCAGTGTTTGGAAAGCTCCTCGGCCTTCATGGCAGTGTTTGGAGAGCTCCTCGGTCTTCATGGGGTGTTTGGTCAGTGACGCCTCTTTCTTAGGTGTTGCAGCCTCTGGTGTGTATATGTAATGACAGATGATGTGACACTTAGATCGCACACAGGTGACATCATGTCACTAATTATGGGACTTCTGAAGGTAATTGGTGGCACCAGAGCTTTTTATGGGCTTCCTAACACAGGGGGTGAATACATACACACAGGACAATTTTCTGTTTTCTATTTCTAAACAATAGTTTTATTTATATATTTTTCTCATTTCACATCATCAACTTAGACTATTGTGTTCTGATCCATCACAGAAAACTCAGATTAACAAAACATTGAACTTAAGGCTGTAATGTAACAAAATGCGAAAAAAAGTCAAGGGGGTGAATACTTTTGCAAGGCACTGTAGGTCTAATGGCTATGGGAAGGGTAAATGTGGCATCTCATTAGGTTTCCAGTAGAGTCCACCATGTGACATCGGGACATGTCTTCTAAGATTAGTGATATGGACACAAGGGAACAGATCGGATCTTCCAGATCACATGAAGGACACGGAGGAGTTAGAATTCAGTTACCAGTGGATTCCTATGTGAGTTCACAATATAACAGCCCCCAGTAGAGGCGGGGGAGGGGGGACAGCTGGAGTTCTGCACCTGCCCCCCCTCGTCACCCTCCACTATGTGTGACACACGAAGACACGGCTCAGGCTGCGTTTCCTTTTACCTTTCTTTTTCTTGCTGTACCGACTCTTTTTTTTAAATTCTATATTTGTATTGTATTTGCCGTAACGTTTTTATTTTTCAGCTCACATAACCGTATGAGGGCTCCGGATACAACATTCATTACACACAGGAAAAACACATACTACACAATCCGGACAGAAAAAATGCACACACTGAAGGAAATATTTTTATTAAACTTGTGTGCAAAATCATCAGTTTTCCCCTGAACAGATCCTGACACCGGCCTCTTTCACACGGTCAGTATTTGGTCAGTGTTTTTGCGTCAGTATTTGTAAGCCAAAGCCAGAAGCCGATCCGAAACACAGAAGAGGCGCAAATCCTTCTATTCTACATTTTCTCTGTAGGTTCCACCAAATACTGAAACCGGACACAATACGTGTGAGAGAGGCCTTAGGTCTGTGTCACATACAGTGGGGAAAATACGCATTTTACACCGGCGATTTTGCAAGTTTTCTCCCCTACAATGAATGGAGGAGAGGTCAGTAATTATTATTGTTCGTACACTTCAACTCTGAGAGACAGAAGTAAAAAAAAATCCAGAAAGTTATTTTTAAATATATACTTATACAATATACAGTGTCTGTGCGGTATATTCAGGAGAACAGTGTGTATGGCAGTATATTCAGGAGAACAGTGTGTGTGGCGGTATATTCAGGAGAACAGTGTGTGTGGCGGTATATTCAGGAGAACAGTGTGTGTGGCGGTATATTCAAGAGAACAGTGTGTGTGGCGGTATATTCAGGAGAACGGTGTGTGTGGCGGTATATTCAGGAGAACAGTGTGTGTGGTGGTATATTCAGGAGAACAGTGTGTGTGGCGGTATATTCAGGAGAACAGTGTGTGTGGCGGTATATTCAGGAGAACAGTGTGTGTGGCGGTATTTTCAGGAGAACAGTGTGCGTGGTGGTATATTCAGGAGAACAGTGTGTAGCGGTATATTCAGGAGAACAGTGTGTGGCGGTATATTCAGGAGAACAGTGTGTGGCGGTATATTCAGGAGAACAGTGTGTGGCGGTATATTCAGGAGAACAGTGTGTGGCGGTATAGTCAGAGTTTTTTCTGGTATTGTATTCGGGGGAACAGTAAGCGATGTCAAAGTTCTGTGGAAAGTAAAGCTCCAAAAAGAGAATGTGTCACTAATGGTTCTGGTGCTGTATATATGTACTGAGCTTGGTTCTGGTGCTGTATATATGTAATGGGTTTACATCTGGTGCTGTATATATGTATTCAGCTTGGTTCTGGTGCTGTATTCATGTACTGTACTTGGTTCTGGGGCTGTATTTATGTAATGGGTTTACATCTGGTGCTGTATATATGTACTGAGCATGGTTCTGATACTGTATATATGTATTCAGCTTGGTTCTGGTGCCATATTTATGTACTGAGCTTGGTTCTGGTGCTGTATATATGAACTGAGCTTGGCTCTGGTGCTGTATATATGTACTGTGCTTGGTTCTGGTGCTGTATATATGTACTGTGCTTGGTTCTGGTGCTGTATATATGTACTGTGCTTGGTTCTGGTGCTGTATATATGTAATGGGTTTGGTTCTGGTGCTGTATTAATGTAATGGGTTTGGTTCTGGTGCTGTATGTATATACTGGTCTTGGTTCTGGGGCTGTATTTATGTACTGAGTTTTTTTTCTAATTCTATATGTATATAATCAGTTTGGTTCTGTTGCTGAATTTATGTACTGAGCTTGGTTCTGGTGCTGTATATATGTACTGAGCTTGGCTCTGGTGCTGTATTTATGTAATAAGGTTGGTTCTGGTGCTGTATATATGTACTGTGCTTGGTTCTGGTGCTGTATATATGTAATGGTCTTGGTTCTGGTGCTGTATTTATGTAATAGGCTTGGTTCTGGTGCTGTATATATGTACTGTGCTTGGTTCTGGTGCTGTATATATGTAATGGTCTTGGTTCTGGTGCTGTATTTATGTAATAGGCTTGGTTCTGGTGCTGTATGTATGTACTGAGCTTGGTTCTGGTGCTGTATATATGTAATGGTCTTGGTTCTGGTGCTGTATTTATGCATAGAGCTTGGTTCTGGTGCTCTAGTCCTTTAATGGGCTCGGTTCTGGTGTAATAAGCTTGATGCTAATAGTGTATACTAAACATGGGGGCTCGGTAGTTCTGATTGTTGCCTGGCTGTACTGGGTCTGAATTTGACCAGGGCATCCTCTGCATGGTGTTTGTAGGTCCTTCCATCTGTCAGTGGGTTGCCTCCACCTTCTGACTGCAGAAAATCGCACTCTCTGACTGTAGTGCATGTAGAGGTAACACCCAGTTTGTGGCCCCTGACTCCCTGCTCCACAGCTCTCCATATAGCTCTGCCTGCCGGATCCGCCGTTTAGTGTCACAACTGACAGCATTTGTAGACGGATCCGGATGCGTTTCATGGGTTTCTCAGTGGGCGTCTTCTTCTCACACCCATTGAGAAACCCAGCCGTCTCCTCCTCCCTGTCCCCTGATGCACCCCTAGACTAGAAACTCCAAAAAAGTGACCCCATTTTGGAAACTATGGGATGACAGTTTTGTTGGTACTATTTTAGGGTACATCTGATTTTTGGTTGCTCTATATTACACTTTTTGTATTTTTTACACGTTTTTATTTTTTGTTTTTTACAATGTTCATCTGACAGGTTAGACCATTTGCTATTTTTATAGAGCAGGTTGTGTTTGTTTCAGTTTTACATAATAAAGCATTTTCGAAAAAAATGATTTTTTAGTGTCTCCATATTCTGAAAGCCATGTTTTTTTATTTTTTTGGAGACTGTCTTATGTAGGGGCTCATTTTTTTTGCTATGTGATGTCGGTTTGATTTGTACTATTTTAGGAGACATATGACTTTTTGATCGTTTGGTATTGCACTTTTTGTGATGTAACGTGACTAAAAATGGCTTTTTTGACAGAGTCTTTATATATTTATTTTTTTACGGTGTTCACCTGAGGGGTTAGGTCATGTGATATTTTTATAGAGCAGGTTGTTATGGACGCGGCAATACCTAATATGTATACTTTTTTAAATGTATTTACATTTTACACAATAAAAGCTTTTTTGAAACAAAAAAAAAATCATGTTTTAGTGTCTCCATAATCTGAGAGCCATAGTTTTTTTGCGGGATGAGTGATGGTTTGATTGGTACTATTTTGGGGGGCATACGTTTTTTTGATCGCTTGGTGTTTTTGTGATTTAGGGTGACAAAAACTGGTTGTTTTGGGACAGTTTTTATTTAAATTTTTTCTACGGTGTTCAGGTTAGGGGGTGGATATGTGATATTTTTAAAGAATCGGTCGTTACGTACACAGCAATACCCAATATGTCTGTTTTTTCTTTTTGTTTTACAATTTTGTGTTTTTTTTTTGGAAAAAGTTTTTTTTTTTTTTACTTGAAACTTTATTTTTTATTATGAAAAACGTTTTTACTTTTTATTTTTGTCCCACTCTGGGACTTGATCTTCTGGGGTCTGAACCCCTATGCAATGCATTACAATACAACCTGTATAGTAATGCATTGGCTGTCAGCCTAAGGGCCGGATTTCACAGGCTTCTGTAGAAGGCATCGGGCTGCCCTCTCACTGCACCGCAGTGCGGGGACCTGATGAAGATGCGGAGGGCACGCGTACCCTACACGAACCCTCTGCATGGCGCGGTCAGCTTACTCCGAGGCATACAAGGGGTTAATACGCCGGCATCAGTGTTTTCACCGATGCCGGCGTATGCAACAGGGGCCCAGCTGTCAGTGACTGCAGGTTCCGTGCCGCTGATCGGGCTCCTGCACCCGCCCGATAAACCCGCCATACCGGTGTTTAAGTCACGTCCACTAGCGCCAGAATGAGCTACTGCCAGACTGAGAGCGCCGAGCAGCCGATCCAGTGGAGGAGGAGCTACAGCCAGAATGAGAGCGTCGAGCAGCCGATCCAGTGGAGGAGGAGCTACAGCCAGAATGAGAGCGTCGAGCAGCCGATCCAGTGGAGGAGGAGCTACAGCCAGAATGAGAGCGCCGAGCAGCCGATCCAGTGGAGGAGGAGCTACAGCCAGAATGAAAAGCTCCTCGTCCTAGTATGAAGACTATAAATGTAGGTAGAGCTCCATCTAGTGGCCACTTTTCAGTGGAACTTCATGGGAACCTTAGGGTTCAGAGAAGACTCTGTTTCCTCTGTGGTAAAGAAGGACATTTCATTAATGTTTGTCCTTTTATTAAACCTCAAGGTGAAAAAGTAATAAATCGAGTTCCCTTACTCTTGGTAGCGTGAATGGGGAGTCAGAAAAGGTATTCTTGTCTTCTACCTGCAGTACCCGATTTCTCCTGCCTGCCGTGGTGACGCTAGACTCTGAAAATAAGTATTTGCTGACAGTGGAGCAGGGGTTAACCTTATTAATTATCAATTTGTTCAGAGTCATGGTTTTAAAAAAAAGTGCATTAAGCAAACGGATATCGGTGTTTGCTATTGATTCCGCTCTTCTCTCGCAAAAATGTCTCACTTATATTGTGCAGGATATTGATTTGAGGATGGGTGATTCTCATGTTAAGTCCATTTCTTGTTTTGTACTGAAGGGTTTGCCTGCTCCTCTAGTACTAGGGTTACCATGGTTGATCAAACCTAATCCTACCATTGATTGGCAAACTAGACAGATCAGTAATTGGAGTGATTTTTGTATGGACAACTTTCTCAGCACATCTATTTCTGTGGTATCCACTAAGGCGTTACCTCCGTTTCTTTCCGATTTTCGGACGTATTCTCTGAGGGTGGAGATCAGGAGTTACCCCGTCACCGAGAGTATGATTGTCCGATCAATCTTATTCCCGGAGGGAGCTAAATTGCCAAAATCTCGGTTATATAATTTTCCCAACCCGAAAGAGTAGCTATGCGAGAGTATATTACCGAGAGTTTGGCAAAATTGCATATTAGACCATCTAAGTCACATGTGGCTGCCGGCTTCTTTTCATAAAAAAAAAGATGGGACCCTTAGACCGTGTTTAGACTTCCGGGAGCTGAATCTCATTACTGTCCGTGATCCTTATCCCCTTCCCTTGATCCCGGATTTATTTGATCAGATTGTCGGAGCCAAGGTGATTTCTAAGTTGGAATTAAGAGGGGCTTATAATCTGATAATAATCAGGGAAGGGGATGAATGGAAGATGGCCTTCAATACCCCCGAGGGTCACTTCGAGAACTTGGTCATGCCCTTTGGTTTGAGTAATGCCCCGGTGGTCTTCCAGCACTTTATCAATGACATTTTTCATTATTTGGTGGGGAGGTTTGTTGTTATTTACCTCGATGACATACTAATTTACTCAATCAAGGTTCAGAATCAATAATGACCTGGAAATGGGTTACAGCCTAATCCAATTCAAAATCCAAAAATAACCCTAAAATATAACTTTTATTAATTGTATTAAAAAACAGACAATATGTCCATGAATGACGCACAATGTGAAGAGACAAATAGAAAATACCACTGGGAGGTCGTGTCCCGTAGCAACGGGGCCTTGTGGCACAAGTCCCAGTACAAACCACCAAAGGTGCACAGCGGCACTAAAATAAAACAATTTTGTCCTACCGGTTCCAGATATTTGTTCACAAGGGAAGGTTCAAAACACGTATGTTGTCACCGCTTTCCATTAATTGCTGGCTTGATGTCATAGGATGGAGGAAAAAACGGGTTGAACACAAAAGGTAAAAACCATACGTGTAGGGTCCCTATTATAACCCTATATAAGGTGGTAATCTGTGCCCTGCCACTAGGATATCAATAGCAGCCTCACCACAGGGCACTCGTCCTAACAAGGGCGACCCCGTCAGGAACCTGTCCCTATAATGTGTATGGCTAAATTCTCCTATAGTTACAAAAAATAACTCCCTACACGCATGTTTCGCCGTATATTGTAGCAAACACGGCTCATCAGGGGAAAAATAAAGTAAATAGTAATCACTGCACCAAGATAAAGGTGACCTATATAAGAAGAGCAGGGGATTAAATCAATGTTCTGCCCCAGAACGATAGCCTGCCGGGCAGTATCGTGAGTCCAGAGGACGGGCTGTTAAGGTGGTACAGCCCCACTAGATGTCCTGACGTCCTCAGCGATATGGTAGAGCACAGAGCTATGATGATGGGCTCCCTGTGCAGGACGCTGAGGGCGCGGGTATGGCCGCCTTTTATTTAAAACTTCACTTACCTGGTGTTGAATGGCTATTAGAAAGCCATGTGACGGCTGTGATGTGGAAACGCCGACGCAATCATGCTCCAGCGTGTGCGTTCCACATTGCCGCCTCACACCGAGGCTTGGAGCGCAGGGCATCGCGAGAGTGTGCCCCGCGCATGCGCAGTGGCAATTCTAGTGCGCATCGCGGGTATGCTGAAAGACAAACTACCGCTAGAATGGACACGGATATGTGGCCACCCTGAATGTGTATATCAGTTGCTAAGCAACTGGACCAATTGCCGCAAGAGAGATACACTAAGCAAAAAGTAAGGTATTTTGGCAAAATGTGGGATAATCACATAGGGATATCGGTACAGTGGAAATACTTATACAAAACACATACTGATACTGGCTACTGGCTATGGAAGATGATATATGACTTATTTTTAAGAGTTGGTATCAAGATATAAGACACTCATAGATCAAGATATAAGACTCTCATAGATCAGAGAACTAGAAGGCGGGGCATAATAAAGCCTTGTTATAGAAAGCACCCATAGGTGAGTTGTTCATTCAAACCGTTTGGTGCGACCGTCTTAAGTGTGAATATCCAGCGTGATTCACGCTGCAGTAACAGTTTATCCCAGTCACCTCCCCTTTTTGGGGGGTTGACCAGTTCGATCCCCATGAAACCCACCACTCTGGGGTCCCCTTGATGATGTGCACAAACGTGGCGGGCAACCGCCGTGTCCCAGCGATTTTCAATGTCAAGGAGGTGTTCACCTACGCGTCTACGGAATTCACGTTTGGTTTTTCCGATATATTCTTTATGGCAAATACAGGTCATTTTGTAAATCACACCAAATGACCTGCATGAGATGAAATCCCTAATCTAAAACGTCCGCTTAAGGTTATGACTGAAAAAGGTTTTGCCTGTTGTGATATTACGGCAGGCCACACATCCGCTGCATTTAAAGCAGCCTTTAGGCTTACGTGTCAGCCATGTATCTGCTCGTGTTGGGGGAGTATAGTGGCTGTGTACGAGAAGATCCCTCAGACTCTGGCCCCATCTAAAAGTAACTTGTGGATATTGATGCAAAACATCGCATATGTCTGGATCCATCAGAAGGATTGGCCAGTGACGTCTGAGGATCTCTCTTGCTTCGTTAGCACAGCCATCATATGTAGTGACAAATCTAATTTTCTTATCACCCATTTCTCGTTCCCTAGGGGTAAGCAATGTATTTCTAGGGGTAGTGGCTGCCCTGTGATACGCCTTCTTCAGTACAGAGTCAGGGTAGCCTCTAGCCTGGAGTCTTTGCCGCAAATCTGCAGCCTGTTGTTTGAATTCTCCATCCTCCGAGCAGTTACGTCATATGCGCAGATATTGACCGCGGGGAATACCGCGCTTCAATGGCATAGGATGACTGCTCTGCCAATGGAGGATAGAGTTTGTCGCTGTAGGCTTGTGGTATATTTTTGTATGTAGTTCCCCCCCTAAACCCCTAGAGATTTGTACATCAAGGAAGGCAAGGGAATTTTTGTTGGTTTCATATGTGAAACGAAGGCCCACGTTGTTAACATTAAGGTGTTCAGCAAAACTCTTAAAAGAGGCTACATCAGCATTCCAAATAATGAAAATGTCATCGATGTACCTGGCCCATATGGAGATGGGCCAGGTCATCGACTCACTCTCCCCAAAGACGACCGTTGCCTCCCACCAGCCCAGGAGCAAATTTGCATAGGATGGTGCACAAGAACAGCCCATGGCTGTGCCCCTGAGCTGGTGGTATAGGCGGCCGTTAAACAAAAAGAAATTATGTGTCAGCAGGTATCTGAGCAGGCGTAGCACAAAATTGTTATGTGCAGTAAATTGCTGACCTCGCATGCTCAGAAAATACCCTACTGCCTGCAAGCCTACCTCATGTGGTATGGAGGAGTACAAAGCCTCCACATCCACACTTGCAAGAAGTGAGTCATCATCAATGGAGACGCCGTCTATACGTTTGAGCAGGTCCATTGTATCACGGGTATACAAGGGAAGTGCGGTGACAAAGGGCATAAGAATTTGATCGATGTATATACCCAAATTCTGCCCTATACAGTTGATGCCTGCCACGATCGGTCTCCCCTTTAAAGGTCTTATCTAGTTGGTGGGAGGTACAAAGTCTTGATAACTACATCAAGCATGGTATTGCGCATTACTGTAACCCCAGTGAACAAACAGAGAACCCCCGGTTTCAACGCACGGTGGGAACAAATTGCTACAAAGAGCTCCTTGCAATTCATGACCTTATTATTGGAAGAGGAAAAAACTATCTTAAATACACTTACTGAAAAACTTAAGAATCAAATTGAAACAGTAAAAACCTTCTCGGGTGATCCAGAGTATTGTAATAAGGAGAAACAACTTCAAACCTCCATTGAGAAATACCAATACCATTTACGGGAAAGAAAACATAGGCAATTCAATAAGGACCTTTCAGAATTTAAAGAAAATAAAGCCTATCTGGTCCTAAGGGAGAAACCACCAGAATCTGGGCATACCCACAGAACTGTTATCTGATGTGAGGATGCTAGAAAGCCTCTCAGAGGAAATACAAGTAGGCACAGGACCTTTCACATCCCTACGTCTAAAAAGCTCCAAAATGCCCCCTATAGGAGCTGTATCTTGTCTGGATGTGTTCTTGCGGTTGGTTGAGTCTGACTTAATGGAGACGCCGTCTATCACTGGATTTGACAACTGCTCGTCTAGTGAGCGTCAGGCCATTGTATCACTGAGGGGAGATCAAGGGATAGTTATAAAGCCCTCAGATAAGGGTGGAAACATCGTGATTATGAATAGTTGTGACTATCAAGCAATGTGTGAACATATATTGCAAGATAAAGAAAGCTATCAAGCTCTCACTTCTAATCCAACAGCACCTTTCCTGATTGAGTTGGAGGAAATACTTCTTGATGCTAGGGATAAGAAATTGATCTCCACAGAAGAATTTACTTTCCTCAAACCAGAGTACCCTGTGACTGCCACCTTCTACAGTCTCCCCAAGGTCCATAAAGGCCTAAGACCTTTAAAGGGGAGACCGATCGTGGCAGGCGTCAACTGTATAGGGCAGAATTTGGGTATATACATCGATCAAATTCTTATGCCCTTTGTCACCGCACTTCCCTCATATACCCGTGATACAATGGACCTGCTCAAACGTATAGACGGCGTCTCCATTGATGATGACTCACTTCTTGCAAGTGTGGATGTGGAGGCTTTGTACTCCTCCATACCACACGAGGTAGGCTTGCAGGCAGTAGGGTATTTTCTGAGCATGCGAGGTCAGCAATTTACTGCACATAACAATTTTGTGCTACGCCTGCTCAGATACCTGCTGACACATAATTTCTTTTTGTTTAATGGCCGCCTATACCACCAGCTCAGGGGCACAGCCATGGGCTGTTCTTGTGCACCATCCTATGCAAATTTGCTCCTGGGCTGGTGGGAGGCAACGGTCGTCTTTGGGGAGAGTGAGTCGATGACCTGGCCCATCTCCATATGGGCCAGGTACATCGATGACATTTTCATTATTTGGAATGCTGATGTAGCCTCTTTTAAGAGTTTTGTTGAACACCTTAATGTTAATAACGTGGGCCTTCGTTTCACATATGAAACCAACAAAAATTCCCTTGCCTTCCTTGATGTACAAATCTCTAGGGGTTTAGGGGGGGAACTACATACAAAAATATACCGCACGCCTACAGCGACAAACTCTATCCTCCATTGGCAGAGCAGTCATCCTATGCCATTGAAGCGCGGTATTCCCCGCGGTCAATATCTGCGCATATGACGCAACTGCTCGGAGGATGGAGAATTCAAACAACAGGCTGCAGATTTGCGGCAAAGACTCCAGGCTAGAGGCTACCCTGACTCTGTACTGAAGAAGGCGTATCACAGGGCAGCCACTACCCCTAGAAATACATTGCTTACCCCTAGGGAACGAGAAATGGGTGATAAGAAAATTAGATTTGTCACTACATATGATGGCTGTGCTAACGAAGCAAGAGAGATCCTCAGACGTCACTGGCCAATCCTTCTGATGGATCCAGACATATGCGATGTTTTGCATCAATATCCACAAGTTACTTTTAGATGGGGCCAGAGTCTGAGGGATCTTCTCGTACACAGCCACTATACTCCCCCAACACGAGCAGATACATGGCTGACACGTAAGCCTAAAGGCTGCTTTAAATGCAGCGGATGTGTGGCCGGCCGTAATATCACAACAGGCAAAACCTTTTTCAGTCATAACCTTAAGCGGACGTTTTAGATTAGGGATTTCATCTCATGCAGGTCATTTGGTGTGATTTACAAAATGACCTGTATTTGCCATAAAGAATATATCGGAAAAACCAAACGTGAATTCCGTAGACGCGTAGGTGAACACCTCCTTGACATTGAAAATCGCCGGGACACGGCGGTTGCCCGCCACGTTTGTGCACATCATCAAGGGGACCCCAGAGTGGTGGGTTTCATGGGGATCGAACTGGTCAACCCCCCAAAAAGGGGAGGTGACTGGGATAAACTGTTACTGCAGCGTGAATCACGCTGGATATTCACACTTAAGACGGTCGCACCAAACGGTTTGAATGAACAACTCACCTATGGGTGCTTTCTATAACAAGGCTTTATTATGCCCCGCCTTCTAGTTCTCTGATCTATGAGAGTCTTATATCTTGATCTATGAGTGTCTTATATCTTGATACCAACTCTTAAAAATAAGTCATATATCATCTTCCATAGCCAGTAGCCAGTATCAGTATGTGTTTTGTATAAGTATTTCCACTGTACCGATATCCCTATGTGATTATCCCACATTTTGCCAAAATACCTTACTTTTTGCTTAGTGTATCTCTCTTGCGGCAATTGGTCCAGTTGCTTAGCAACTGATATACACATTCAGGGTGGCCACATATCCGTGTCCATTCTAGCGGTAGTTTGTCTTTCAGCATACCCGCGATGCGCACTAGAATTGCCACTGCGCATGCGCGGGGCACACTCTCGCGATGCCCTGCGCTCCAAGCCTCGGTGTGAGGCGGCAATGTGGAACGCACACGCTGGAGCGTGATTGCGTCGGCGTTTCCACATCACAGCCGTCACATGGCTTTCTAATAGCCATTCAACACCAGGTAAGTGAAGTTTTAAATAAAAGGCGGCCATACCCGCGCCCTCAGCGTCCTGCACAGGGAGCCCATCATCATTGAAGGGTTCTATTACTGATCAATTTTGTATGTTTTTTTTTAAAAATGATCTATACATTGGTGTGGAGTGGACTTTGGACTGTAGTGTAGCTGTAATGTGTTTATATTGCAGTCCAAGGTCTATATGCGTTAGGAGGCACATTGAGGGAGAAACTATTTTGCTGACACATAACTTTGACTCTACAGATAAGATAACAAATGTGTAGCTAAGACTCGTGTCTCTCTATCATTGGATAAACTTAAACATCATGTCATTGGACTACGACTATATATGTTTCATATACCCAATAAACGTCAGAGTGGCATTGTATACCAGAATCGTATCGTGTGTCAATGCTGCTCTCCTAGCGCTAGAAAAGAATCAAATCAAGCTGAATACCGAAGTCTAGTACCAGGGGTACCAACTACCAATAAGAGGGGAAGAAATGAATATTCCTAACAATCATAGCTCTGTGCTCTACCATATCGCTGAGGACGTCAGGACATCTAGTGGGGCTGTACCACCTTAACAGCCCGTCCTCTCGACTCATGATACTGCCCGGCAGGCTATCGTTCTGGGGCAGAACATTGATTTAATCCCCTACTCTTCTTATATAGGTCACCTTTATCTTGGTGCAGTGATTACTATTTACTTTATTTTTCCCCTGATGAGCCGTGTTTGCTACAATATACGGCGAAACATGCGTGTAGGGAGTTATTTTTTGTAACTATAGGAGAATTTAGCCATACACATTATAGGGACAGGTTCCTGACGGGGTCGCCCTTATAAGGACGAGTGCCCTGTGGTGAGGCTGCTATTGATATCCTAGTGGCAGGGCACAGATTACCACCTTATATAGGGTTATAATAGGGACCCTACACGTATGGTTTTTACCTTTTGTGTTCAACCCGTTTTTTCCTCCATCCTATGACATCAAGCCAGCAATTAATGGAAAGCGGTGACAACATACGTGTTTTGAACCTTCCCTTGTGAACAATTATCTGGAACCGGTAGGACAAAATTGTTTTATTTTAGTGCCGCTGTGCACCTTTGGTGGTTTGTACTGGGACTTGTGCCACAAGGCCCCGTTGCTACGGGACACGACCTCCCAGTGGTATTTTCTATTTGTCTCTTCACATTGTGCGTCATTCATGGACATATTGTCTGTTTTTTAATACAATTAATAAAAGTTATATTTTAGGGTTATTTTTGGATTTTGAATACTAATTTACTCGCCTGATATGGAGTCTCATCAGGATCATTTAAGACAAGTATTATTGATCCTCCGGGAGAATAAGTTGTATGCTAATGTAGTGTACGGGAGTTGTGATGCCCGACACTACAGAAGGGTCACTTGAGTGCTGTTGTTCCCCTCATTTATGGGGAGGTTGGTATAAGTCATCTTCATAAAATGTAATGTAATGTAACAGTGTATATTTCCCTGTTACTGTTATATTGCTATGTGCAGGCCTGCTAGGGATGTCATTCCAGCTCTAAGTCACTAGAGGGAGCTAGGGAGCCCTAGTTTATATATTCAGGCTCAGTCAGGGAAAGTCAGTTGAGTTCAGGCCATGAGCCTGTGAAGGCAGAGCAGGCCTGGAGCCTGCAGACTAGGAGAGGGCATTGCAGTCCCTGTAACCGAGTTCTAGATCCAAGGAAAAGGTTCCCCTCCTGAGTCCGTACCTACCAAAGGGATAAGTAAAGCAGGATCATCACTGTAACCAGCCTAAAGAAGCTGAGGAAAGGCAGAGCAAAGTTCAGGAAAGCAAGAGGTACTACAGATACCAGAGGAGGTACTTAATTATCGTGTTCCCAAGGATATACGCCAGATATAGGGCATTGGGGCCTTGGAGGATAGTTTCCCTGTCCAGGACCAGTCAGGTAGAGAGTGCCAGCCGCCTGTACTGCAACAGTCCTGTGTTTTACCCTCTGTGAATCACCTTGCTATGTAAGAGACTGCCGTATGTGAACTGTAACCTATAACCTGCTAAACCAACCGTCTTCTAAGGAACTGCGCTTCCATCTATGTCTATGCATGATTATCAAAGCTTCAGTAAAGTTCAAGTTCTGTTTTATTGCAACGTGGTTCCTCAATTATTCCTACTATCAACAAACGGTGTGCCACCGTTAATTGGCACTGGCGTCACGAACTCTACCTATAACCACCTGTCCTAGAAGAAATACCAGAGAGTCAGCCTGTCCCAGGTTAGTGGTCATAACTGCACTACAACACCCAGGCACTATTTAACCCTAACTTGGGTACGCTGCACTAAGTTGGAAAAATGTGTGTTTGCTGTTCAGGAGCTGCAGTTTCTGGGTTACTTACTTTCGGCCTTGGTTTTAGTATAGATTACGAAAAGGTCCGTGCGGTATTGGAATAGGATCAACCGGAGAATCATAAAGCTCTGATCCGGTTTTTGGGGTTTACTAATTACTACAGAAAATGTATCCTGAATTATTCCACTGTTGTCAAGCCTTTGACTGATATGACCAAGAAGGGTGTGGACTTCTCAGTCTGGTCGGAAGAGGCATTACAGGCTTTTTTCTGCAATAAAGGAATGTTTTGCTTCAGCTCCCATTCTGGTGCAACCCGATGTGTCTCAACCCTTCATTGTGGAGGTGGACACGTCAGAAGTGGGAGTCGGAGCAGTTTTGCCGCAGGTTCCCTCTCCTGGCAAATGGCGCCCTTGTGCTTTTTTTTTCAAAGAAACTCTCTGCTGTTCAAAAAAATTATGATGTTGGGAATAGAGAGTTGCTGACCAAAAACTTGGCCTTTGAGGAATGGTGCCATTGGCTAGAAGGAGCGATTCATCTGGTTATGGTAATTACTGACCATAAGAATCTGGCTTACCTGCAATCAGCGAAGCGCCTGAACCCTAGGCAGGCCAGATGGTCATTGTTTTTTTACCATATTTAATTTTGTGGTCACTTATCGCCCTGGGGTCAAAAACGTCAAAGTGGATGCTTTGTCGCGTAGCTTTCCTGGGGGAGGTGATTCAGAGGATCCTGCTCGGATTTTGGCTGATGGGGTGGTGGTATCTGCTCTTTATCCCGAACTGGAGGCGGAAGTGTTGGGGGCTCAAAGTGAGGCACCTGATTCCTGTCCGCCAGGGAGGTTGTTTGTTCCTTCAGGACTTCGACACAAGGCGTTCAAGGAACATCATGATACCGTCTCTGCGGGACACCCTGGGAGTAGATCCACTGTGGATCCTATTTCCCGGAGATTCTGGTGGCCAGGTTTACATAAAAGTGTTGAGGGCTATGTGGCAGCTTGTGAGACCTGTGCGCGTGCCAAGGTGGCTCATACTCGGGCCTTCAGGATCTCTTCTTCCTTTACTATCCCATCTCGTCCTTGGACTTCATCACTGATTTACCAAGTTCTTCTGGGAAGACTGTGATTTTGGTGGTGGTGGACCGTTTCAGTAAGATCGCTCACTTTACACCATTATCAGGTTTGCCCAATGCTAAAACTCTCGCTCAAGTGTTTATCGACAACACCGTGAGATTACACGCCATTCCCTCTGATGTGGTGTCTGATAGGGGGACTCGATTTGTTTCCAGATTTGGGAAGGTGTTCTGTACTTGTATGGGAGTTCAGTTGTCTTTCTCTTTGGCTTTCCACCCTCAGTCGAACGGACAAACTGAGCGCACTAACCAGAATCTGGAGACTTATTTGAGGTGTTTTGTTCGAGAATCAGGAGGAGTGGTCTTCATTTTTGTTCTTGGCTGGGTTTGCCTTGAATAACTGTAGATAGGAGTCCACTGATAAGTCACCATTTTTTGGTGCATATGGGTTTCACCCCCAGTTTGGTACTTTTTCTGGGACTGAATCCTCTGGTATACCTGAAGAGGAGAGATTCTCTTCTTCGTTGTTTTCTATCTGGCGAAAGATTCAAATAAATTTGAAAAAGGTGGGCGAAAGATATAAACGGATGGCTGACAAAAGACGTATGAGTGGTCCAGACCTGTGTGCCGGTGATTTGGTGTGGTTGTCCACTAAGAATATTAAGTTGAAAGTACACTCTTGGAAGTTGGGCCCAAGATTCATTGGTCCTTACAAAAGCTCGTCCATTGTTAATCCGGTTGCGTTTTCTCTTGAACTTCCACAGGCCTGGAAGATCCATAATGTGTTTCACAGGTCTTTGTTGAAAAACTATGCGGAATCTGCTAAACTATTTCCCCTGCCACCTCCTCCTGTCTTAGTTGATGGTAATCTGGAGTTTCCAATCTCCAGAATAGTCAACTCGCGTATTCTTCGTGGCTCCCTTCAGTACCTTGTACATTGGAAGGGTTTCAGTCCTGAAGAAAGAATGTGGGTTCCGGCGGCCGATGTCGATGCTAGTCGCCTTGTGAAGGCCTTTCACAGGGCACACCCAGATAAGGTTGGTCCAGGGTGCCCGGAGGTCAACCGTAGAAGGGGGAGTACTGTCACTACCTGCCCTGTGAGAGGTTTAAGAAGATCTAATAGACTTGCTGCACGTGAGTCTATATGACAGGTCTTTTTCTTTTTTTGCTTGTTGTTTGTTATTATGAGCAGGATCTTACCTCTCCACAGGTTCTGCTCGTTAGCTGTTTAGGGGCTCTATATATGCCTGCCCCTTCCTGCAGCCCTTGCAGTTTATATTTCCTGTTCGAGTTCCAAGCTGGTGCATCAGGTTCTCCTGCTCCTATTTCCCACAAGCCAAGTTCCTTGTTTATTTTGTGTTCAGACTAGGCCTCAGGGAGACTGGTTCCTTCATTGGTGGATCTGCTCATGTTGGCAGCAGTGAGAGGCTCGTCTGGATTGGGTCCGGGTGGATGGACATTGGGCGCATAACACAACCTGTTTTTTTTTTGTGGTTTTTGAAGATTTTATTATGAGACAACGCGTTTCGGGGTTCGAAGGACCCCTTTATCAAGTCTGTACAATCTTCACCGTATGCTCGCAGAGGAAGGTCCTGATATGGGACAGATGGTCCGCACAGCTTATGTATAGCTGGAAGGGTATCCAAGTGCAGCGGCGCTTCCAGCAGGCCACACGTGCAGCCTGCTGGAAGCGCCGCTGCACTTGGATCTGTCCCATATCAGGACCGTCCTCTGCGAGCATACAGTGAAGATTGTACAGACTTGATAAAGGGGTCCTTCGAACCCCGAAACGCATTGTCTGATAATTAAATCTTCAAAAACCACAAAAAAACCCTGGTTGTGTTATGCGCCCAATGTCCATCCGATCGGACTTCCAGACGAGCCCCTCAGTGCATATCTTAATACTTACCTAAACGGCGATCTGGCCCTCGCCCAATGTTATCTTGGACATCATACGGCAGCACCAACCCAAAAGTCTTAAAACCATCCTGCCTCCCTCCACCAGGATTGCACCATATCAAGTGCAAACCCTTCAGGTGAGTACAACAGGCTCACCTGGGTAAGAGGGAGGTTGCACTATTTTGACGTATTTTGAAGCAGTGTCACCTATGAGCGCCTTCTCTTTCCTCTCTTTGGCCAACTAATTTATGTTGGCAGCAGTCAGGGAGAGACTCAGGGATTACTAGGAGGTTACATTCTCCTCTCCCTAGCCTTGGGGCCTAGTCCGTGTTTCTGTTATTTGGTGTATTTGATGTTCTCCCTACCCTTACCGTCCATGACAGTTATCACTGTGTTATCTGTGGTGTTACATAGGACTGCAGGTGACATCTACTACATTATCTGTACTCAGAGAGTTATCACTGTGTTATCTGTGGTGTTACATAGGACTGCAGGTGACATCTACTACATTATCTGTACTCAGAGAGTTATCACTGTGTTATCTGTGGTGTTACATAGGACTGCAGGTGACATCTACTACATTATCTGTACTCAGAGAGTTATCACTGTGTTATCTGTGGTGTTACATAGGACTGCAGGTGACATCTACTACATTATCTGTACCCAGAGAGCTATCACTGTGTTATCTGTGGTGTTACATAGGACTGCAGGTGACATCTACTACATTATCTGCACTCAGAGAGTTATCACTGTGCTATCTGTGGTGTTACATAGGACTGCAGGTGACATCTACTACATTATCTGCACTCAGAAAGTCATCACTGTGGTATCCTTCATCCGAAGTCGATTCGCTTATCCCTAATAACTATTTAGTGCGGCTTGTTATGACGTGATGATACCAAATATGTGGAGAGGATTTTATTTCTGACATTTTTTTCCAATTGAAAATATTTTTTTTACTAGATTTTTTTAGTAAATCTTATTTTTACAATTTTTAAATATTTTACCATATTTTTCAGACTATAAGACGCACATAGAATTTAGAGGAAGACAATAAGATCAGACCTCCAAGCTCAATCAGATCTAGAAAAAAAACTTTGTCTGCTCTGGCCGCTGCGGCCTGCACTGCACTGTGACCTGAAGTTGCAGAGTCAGATCATAGTGTGCACCTACGTGCACTACGTTCTGATGATGTATGCAGTGAGGACACAGTGCAGAGCGGGGCCCAGAAGGAGACCAGGGAGGGTGAGTACAGCTGGTGCAGCGCTTCCCTCACCATTCTGTGCCTTGTGTACTAATGAACGCTTGCCATTTTTCTCTCACTTTTGGGGGAAAAAGTGTGCTTTTTATAGTCCAAATAATATGGTACTTGTCCCACATGTATATGTCTCACTTGTCTTTCAGTCAGTTATGTTATACCCTGCACTGCTCATGCAGAGTATTATACTGTCAGTGCTATACTGACAGTCATCAGCAGGCTGCACCAGAGAGGCACAGCCTGATGGGGATACACTGCAGACTGGGGACTTCACTAGATATCATGTGCGGGGTGCCAATGGGAGACAGGATGGCCAGCAAGATGTGGTCTCTATGGCCTCTTCAAAGGGCTTTAGCAACAGGTGTCCCTGATGAGCTGCCACTGACAGATTTCAAAATAGCACATGCTGCCTGCTGAGGTGGTCTGGTGCATGACAAATCCTTTACTGTTTCATCCTGCTCATACAGAAGCTCTTTGTATGTGCAAAGTGGAATTCCAGGGAGTTTGAACGTTGTGGATTAAGCAGTGTAACAGCAGTCTGTTCTGTGGCTGCAAGTCCAGGAGGACTTTCCTTTCCACATAAGGATGTCTGAAATGCGATGACAGTCTCCTGGACATTGCTAGCACCTTCTGCAAGCCAGTGTATTTTTTAAAAAAAGCATTGCATGGCTCGGTTAATCACGTGCACCCAGGGGCGAAGCTAAAGACTCAAGGGCCCTGGTGCAAGAGTTCAGCTTGGGCCTCCCTTCCCTCAGTGCTTTGTGTGTCTTCTTATGCGGCACAAGTGTCTTTGGGCCCCTTCAGGCTCCTGGGCCCGGTAGCGACTGCTACCTCTGCACCCCCTATAGCTACGCCCCTGCGTGCACCATGCAGGGAGCTGGTGTTATCTCCCCGAGGTTTAGCGTGGCCATTGTTGCTGATTGCTTTGACCAGTTGGCGTCGGCAGGATGTTTGCTGCTTGATGCACTTTACCAACTGCTCACCTATGTGTCTACTCTCTCCCAGGCCGATCAGCTCTAACACTGCATGGCATTGCTTGACTTGACACACATGATAGGAAGGAGGGGGAGTAAGAGCGACGCTATGCCCTGCTGCTGTTGGGGACAGGAGGATGTCCATGGAGGTGTAGATGGTGAAGGAGGTGGATAAGTGCCTGGGAGTCAGACTGACACAAATGTGGAGGTATCAAAAGAACTTAGCCTTGTTGCCAGGTGCTGCCTCTCCACTCCCGCAAAAAAACACTGTCCCTGTCTTTTAACAGCTGCTCCAGTTATCCACCGCGGTGTGCACCTTGCTGCACAGCGATAATTGCAAGGAGTGGCACACATTCTCTGACACAAGTACAAGGCAGGCATGGCTTTTTAGCAGAAATAATGCCAGCTAGGTACCTTTCAGCGAGGCTAAGTGCACTGTGAGGGAGCAGTCTCTACTAAATGGTACGGCAGCGACTGCAATGCCAGCAACTTGGCCAGGTGGAAATTAAACCTGCGCACCATCGGATTGCTGGCCATGTAGAGATGTTTCCTGGCCACACATTATTATTGTTAGCTGATGATGGTGCCGAGGAGGAGAAGTCTGAGCAGGAGTATCCGTAGGGACACCATACTGTATGTGGATGCGACCTAGCTGCCTCAGTGGAGACCGGGAGGAGGAAACCTATTGCTTTAGTTGATGGCCACCTTTATTTTTCCACTGGATCAGGTGATGCCGCATCATATGGTTCAGTAGAGGTATCTATGTATCTATGTTTGTGTTTGACTGCCCACAGCTTATTTTCTCTTGCAGAGAGAGTCCAATGCTTGTCTTCTGGCAGCATGGAAAAAAACATCCAGACGGGAGATACTCGCGCAGACCAAGCAGCAGCCTCCCTGTCTGCTGCCACTCCTGATTGTCTGATGAAGCTATGCTCTGTTTTACTAGATTCAACCAAAGCAAACCGGAAAAGCTTTGGGTTTATTTGGAAAACAAATTTTTGTGAAATTCGTCATGATTCCAGTTAATTACAAATTGATTCCTTATTCTCAGTGTATGTCTACATTGACCTAGTCGCTGAAGCTTTCCTGGCTTCCCACTGCACTAAAGGGCTTGTTGACATTTCCGTTTTTTGCTGACGTGTACTGTGTACATTTTCTGCAGAAAGAACAAATATTAATGATTATAATGTTTCTGTTCAGATAGCAGTCGTTTTTTATTAACCGTGGGTTAGTGAAAAAACTTTAGCCTGTGATGCGGACCAAACCCACCCATTTAAGTCTATGAGTCGGTAAAAAAAAATTACATGACAAGGTACAAGTTATTCTTGCTGATAGGTCCATAGGTGGAAAAATCCATATCTGGCTGGTCAGACCTAAAAACCGATCAACAGTACCTCATCATTGAGTGACCAATAAAGGCGGAGAACATCTCAAACACGATCAAGAGAAATGGGAAGCCCCAGAGCTAAATGTCGATTCCAAGCAACGGGTCTAAATACTGAGGTCAATGCAAAATTTTAGTTTTTCCTTTTTAATAAATTTGCAAACATCTCTAAAATTCTCTTTACACTTTGTCATTATGAGATATTGAGTGCAGATTGACAAGGAAAACTGGAATTATTTTTTTATTTTAGCACAAACAAATAACATAAAAAACCTTTAAAAAAGTGAAAGGGTCTGAAGACTCTGAATTGTATATAATGTAACATACACAGGCTATGCAGTTGACTTATTTCACACTATATTACATGATATACCTGCTATACTGCACATAACTCTAAATTACATTATATGGTATCACGCTATGCACTATACTCACTCTACTCTATATAAATACCATGTTATGCCTTCTCTATATTCCACACTCGGCTCCGCTGATGACTCTCAGAGGTCGTGACAGGCCTGTCTGCTCATTCCTGGAGCTGAACCACCTGCTGACTTATGGAATGGGTAAAGTTCATGTGGGGCTTATAGTTCAGCAGGCAGGCTGGCTCTTCGTAAGGGACAGATGGCAGAGAGCACAGAAGTGGGGAACCGGACAGAACGGTGGGTGAATAGCTGTGCTGCACTCACTCTACAGCTTGCCACAATGACCATCTGACTGCCTGAAAATGACAGCTGTGCTCCCGGTCCTCCTGTGCAAAAGGGTGGTTTTAACTGTGTAAGTGCCCCTTAGCCACATTCGTACAGTCTAAACATTAAAGGGGTTAACATAAAAAAGAATAAAAATTAGATATATAGGACACGGCAATCTCTTTCTAACAAATCTAGAACCAGGCCTGTACCTCACATGGATTTCTTCTCAGTGTTAATTTCCTGATCTTTAACAAGACTGCGTTTGGTGAAAACATTTACTGCATTCTGAACATTAAATTCCTCTCCTGTGTGACTTCGCTGATGTTTCTCCATATGATATTTGAACCTAAAGCATTTTCCACATGCTGAACATGAAAATGGCATCTCTCCTGTGTGACATCTTAGATGAATCCTAAGGTACGATTTCTGACTAAAACACTTCTCACATTCCGGACATGAAAATGGCTTCTCACCTGTGTGACATCTTAGATGATTCCTAAGGTATGATTTCTGACTAAAACACTTCTCACATTCCGGACATGAAAATGGCATCTCGCCTGTGTGACTTATTAGATGACTCGTAAGACCTGATCTATAACTAAAACACTTCCCACATTCAGGACACGAAAATGGTTTCTGTCCTGTGTGAATTCTTAGATGTTTCGTATGATCTGATTTTTTACTAAAACACTTCTCACATTCAGAACATGAATATGGCTTCTCACCTGTGTGACTTCTTAGATGACTTCTAAGATCTGCTTTCTTACTAAAACACTCCCCACATTCAGGACATGAAAATGGCTTCTTCCCTGTGTGAGCTCTTAGATGATCAAGGAGATGTGATTTAGAGGTAAAATATTTCTCACATTCTGAACATGAAAATGGCTTCTCTCCTGTGTGAATTCTTAGATGTTCCTTAAGATTTGATTTCCGACTAAAACACTTCTCACATTCAGGACATGAAAATAGTTTCTCCCCTGTGTGAATTAACAAGACTGCGTTTGGTGAAAACATTTACTGCATTATGAACATTAAAATACCTCTCCTGTGTGACTTCGCTGATGTTTCTCCATATGATATTTTAACCTAAAGCATTTTCCACATGCTGAACATGAAAATGGCATCTCTCCTGTGTGACATCTTAGATGATTCCTAAGGACTTGATCTATGACTAAAACACTTCTCACATTCCGGACATGAAAATGGCTTCTCACCTGTGTGACTTATTAGATGACTCGTAAGACCTGATCTATAACTAAAACACTTCCCACATTCAGGACACGAAAATGGTTTCTGTCCTGTGTGAATTCTTAGATGTTTCGTAAGATCTGATTTTTTACTAAAACACTTCTCACATTCAGAACATGAAAATGGCTTCTCCCCTGTGTGAGTTCTCCGATGATAAAGAAGATGTGATTTACAGGTAAAATATTTCTCACATTCTGAACATGAATATGGCTTCTCACCTGTGTGACTTCTTAGATGACTTCTAAGATCTGCTTTCTTACTAAAACACTCCTCACATTCAGGACATGAAAATGGCTTCTCCCCTGTGTGAGCTCTCAGATGATCAAGGAGATATGATTTAGAGGTAAAATATTTCTCACATTCTGAACATGAAAATGGCTTCTCTCCTGTGTGAATTCTTAGATGACTTCCTTAAGATTTGATTTCTGACTAAAACACTTCTCACATTCAGGACATGAAAATGGTTTCTCCCCTGTGTGAATTCTTAGATGTTCCTTAAGAGTTGATTTCTGACTAAAACACTTCCCACATTCAGGACACAAAAATGGCCTCTGTCCTGTGTGAGTTTTCTGATGGCTAACAAGATATGATTTCTGACTAAAACTCTTCCCACATGGCTTCTGTCCTGTGTGAATTATCTGATGGTCAATAAGATGTGATTTCTGGGAAAAACATCTCTCACATTCAGGACAAGAAAATGGCTTCTCAGCTGTGTGAGTTTTTGTATGATGTATAAGACCTGATTTCTGACTAAAACACTTCCCACATTCAGGACACGAAAATGGCTTCTGTCCTGTGTGAATTCTTACATGACTCGTAAGACTTGATTTCTGACTAAAACACTTCTCACATTCAGGACACGAAAATGGCTTCTGTCCTGTGTGAATTCTTAGATGACTTTTAAGACCTGATTTATGACTAAAACACTTCCCACATTCAGGACACGAAAATGGCTTTTCCCCTGTGTGATCTCTCATATGATTAAGAAAATGTGATTTAGAGGTAAAATATTTCTCACATTCTGAACATGAAAATGGCTTCTCTCCTGTGTGAGTTTTCTGATGCGCAAGGAGATATGATTTAGAGGTAAAATATCTCTCACATTCTGAACATGAAAATGGTTTCTCCCCTGTGTGAATTCTTAGATGTCTATGAAGATGTGATTTAGAGGTAAAATATCTCTCACATTCTGAACATGAAAATGGCTTCTCCCTGTGTGAGTTTTTAGGTGACTCGTAAGACCTGATTTCTTACTAAAACACTTCTCACATTCAGGACATGAAAATGGCTTCTCCCCTGTGTGAGTTCGTCTGATGTTGAGCAAGATGTGATTTATAACCAAAACATTTACCACATTCCAAGCATGAAAATGGCTGCTCCCCTTTGTGTCTTCTTAGATGATCATTTAGATGTGATTTGTAACCAAAACACTTCTCACACTCAGGACATGAAAATGGCTTTTCCCCTGTATGAAATTTCAGGTGTTCATGGAGATTTGATTTCCAGTTAAAACATTTCCCACATTCAGGACACGAAAATGGGTTCTCCCCTGTGTGAATTCTCTGATGTACTACAAGAATTGATTTATGGACAAAACTCTTCCCACATTCTGAACATGAAAATGGCTTCTCCCCTGTGTGAATTCTTAGATGGTTAACAAGTAACGATTTATAGGAAAAACACTTCCCACATTCTGAACATGAAAATGGCTTCTCCCCTGTGTGAATTCTCTGATGTGTTACAAGTAATGATTTACAGGAGAAACACTTCCCACATTCTGAACATGAAAATGGCTTCTCCTTTGTGTGATCCATAATATTCACAAAAATGCTTCCTCCTCGTCCAAATTCTGAGATGATAAAGCTGATTTATGAGTAAAACATATTCCAGGATTTGAGCATGAAAACAGCTTCTCTTTGTCCCAAGATCCGATTTCTCATATTCTAGCCATGAAAATGGCCTTTCTTTCAACTCTGTCAATTCTCTCATATATTGCAAGACTAGATTGATTATCTTCTACTTCATACAAAGGAGATAAAGCAAAATGTCCATAGGAGCCTCTGGTATCATCTTTACCTGAAAAAGAAACAAAGGGGGAGACATTTTGAAGCCAGATTTCTGAGTGCAGAGCTTGATAAAGTAAATTCTTGGGCTAATCTTTGCAAAAAAAAAAGTTCACAACATTTAGTTTTTTTACGTCACTCACTTTTAAAGTTGCACAAAAGGGGTGCAACCTTACTCCAGTAAAAAGGTGGCTCAGAAAGAAGTGAAGTAACAAGTCCAAACACCTAAAGATGTGCCAAATTTATCAAATGTTACATTGACATTTGAATAAATGTATTCAAAACTATGGAAGATCTGACTCCTGCAAAAATACCCAAATACCAAAATCTATTAATTGCTAATCAAATGCTATAAAATTTCACTTTTTCCCAAGTCATTACAAATGGGACTTTTCAACTTCCAAGAATTAAAAGGGTCAACTCATCAGAGAATCCCGTGTAGAATGGTTTAATTTCTTGTAATGTAGATGGTTAGTGGTACCTGGTGTCTGACTGCGTTTTTGAGGTCTGAAGTACATGCGGACTGCACACTAAAGACCTGTAAGAGATGCTAGGTGGGTCCAGGAAGCTTGAAAACATCTGTCCATGTAATAAGGAAGCTAGTTCCACCGAGCACCTATCTTTGTAATATATGGGCATCAACCAGGTGCCATATTAGGGACTGGTCAATGGGGAGCTCACTCATTTGTCCACTTTAACATCCAGCAGTCTCCAAAGAGCCCTCCAGAATCTAGATGTAAACTACACCCCTCTATTAGAGACAATCTGCTGAGGCAGTCAATAAAAACAGAAAATATGCTCCATGAATAAGCAAGCTCATTTTGGTGCAAAAGTTCAATCAGACAAAATGGGCGTTTTAGAAAATCAGTCACCACGGCCCAAATGTGATCCAATCCATTTGTTGCCTTGGGGCTCAGAAATAGGTAACAGAAGAAGTACAGTAGATCTACAGGCTTCAGTCTGTAGATTTTATTGTGGGCGCAGGTTGCACAAGAAGCAGATATAGTCCTTGACTGAAAGACAGTAGGCCACCAACAATATCTGGAAAGGAGAAGAAGAGCTTTGCAGAGACCAGAATGTCCCACAAATGTTGAACTGTATCCCTAGGCTAGAATCTATTTTCTTCTGGTGGCAAAACAAATATTTTCCCTGGAGGAATGACTTTAATTTGCAAAGGCACTACAGGGACAATTTGAGCTGGATTAATGATATGTTTTGGTTCCTCCTTCTGATCAAGAGAATCAAAGGAAATGAGAGAGTGCATCTGCTTTGATAATCTCTTTCAGCAGGATGGAAATGCAGGATATGGACTTCCAGTTCCACAATGCGCATGTAAAGCAGCAGGAGGAAGGAGCTCCACCATTCAGAGCCCAAGACCAAGGTGCCAAACCTTACCGAGGGGAGGATTCCCCGCTCACAGTGTCTGCACCTTTTTAATAGTGAATGGAGAGGTATTTGGTCATTTTTGGTATTTTTCTTTTTCTTTTTGTAATAATAGGTAGATATATCCTTTTCGGAATGGGGTCTGCACCACTTTAGAGGGAGAGGACCCTTATAGCTCAAATAGAAGGTTGCTATTTGGAGGGGAGAGGCAGGAGGGAGGAGATAGTCAGAGGAAAGGGAGGAAGACCAAAGATGAACTCAGAGGAATTGTGCCCAACGGGCTAACTTTATTGGGTGCGACGTGGAGGAGATAAAGGAAATAACTAAAAAAGAAGGAAGGAGATAGCGAAGTCTCTAAAACAGTGCAGGAAAAAAGTGGAGCCCAGATGAAAATGCTTTCTTGGGGAAGAAGGGATAAGTGGTTTTGTGGGGCAAGGGAAAGGGAGGGAATGGGTTTACACAGTAACACAGTATATAAGACCGAAAAAGACATTTGTCCATCCAGTTCGGCCTGTTTCCTACAAGTTGATCCAGAGGAAGGCAAAAACCCCTGTGAGGCAGAAGCCAATTTTCCTCACTTAAGGGGAAAAAATTCCTTCCCGACTCCAATCAGGCAATCAGAATAACTCCCTGGATCAACGACCCCTCTCTAGTAGCTATAGCCTGTAATATTATTACACTCCAGAAATAAATCCAGTCCCCTCTTGAATTCCTTTATTGTACTCACCATCACCACCTCCTCAGGCAGAGAGTTCCATAGTCTCACTGCTCTTACAGTGAAGAATCCTTTCTATGTTTGTGTACAAACCTTCTTTCCTCCAGACGCAGAGGATGTCCCCTTGTCACAGTCCTGGGGATAAATATATGATGGGACAGATCTCTGTACTGACCCCTGATATATTTATACATAGTTATTAGATCTCCCTCAGTCGTCTTTTTCTAAAGTGAATAACCCTAATTTTGATAACCTTTCAGGGTACTGTAGATCCTCATTCCAGTTATTACTTTAGTTGCCCTCCTCTGAACTCTCTCCAGCTCTGCTATGTCTGTCTTGTTCACAGGAGCCCAGAACTGTACACAGTCCTCCATGTGTGGTCTGACCAGTGATGTGTAAAGTGGTAGGACTATGTTCTCATCACGGGCATCTATGCCCCTTTGATGCAACCCATTATCTTATTGGCCTTGGCAGTAGCTGTCTGACACTGGTTTTTGCAGCTTAATTTGCTGTTTATTAAAAATTCCTAGATCCTTTTCCATGTCAGTGTTACCGAGTGTTTTACCATTTAATATGTACGGGTGACTTGCATTATTCCTTCCCATGTGCATAACTTTACATTTGTCAGTGTTAAACCTCATCTGCCATTTTTCTGCCCAAGCCTCCAATCTATCCAGATCCCTCTGTAGCAGAAAACTGTCCTCTTCAGTGTTAATTACTTTACACAGTTTAGTGTCATCTGCAAAATAGATATTTTACTGTGTAGGCCTTCTACAAGATCATTAATAAATATATTGAAGAGAATAGGGCCCAATACTGACCCCTGAGGTACCCCACTAGTTACAGTGACCCAATCTGAGTATCTACCGTTAATAACCACCCTCTGTTTTCTGTCACTCAGCCAGTTACTTACCCACATACAGACATTTTCTCCCAGTCCGAGCATCCTCATTTTATATACTAACCTTTTATGAGGTACGGTGTCAAATGCTTTGGAGAAGTCCAGATATACGACATCCATTGATTCGCGCTGTCAAGTCTAGAACTTACCTCCTCATAGAAGCTGATTAAATTTGTTTGGCATGACCGATCCCTCATGAAGCCATGCTGATATGGCGTTATTTGCTTATTTTCATTGAGATACTCCAAAATAGCATCTCTTAGAAAACCTTCAAACAGTTTACCAACAATAGATGTTAAACTTACCGGCCTATAATTTCCAGGCTCTGTTTTTGGACCCTTTTGAATATTGGCACTACAGGGACAATTTGAGCTGGATTAATGATATGTTTTGGTTCCTCCTTCTGATCAAGAGAATCAAAGGAAATGAGAGAGTGCATCTGCTTTGATAATCTCTTTCAGCAGGATGGAAATGCAGGATATGGACTTCCAGTTTCACCACGCGCATGTAAAGCAGCAGGAGGAAGGAGCTCCACCATTCAGAGCCCAAGACCAAGGTGACAAACCTTACCGAGGGGAGAATTTCCCGCTCACAGTGTCTGCACCTCTTCAATAGTGAATGGAGAGGTATTTGGTCATTTTTGGTATTTTTCTTTTTGTAATAATTTGTATATATATCCTCTTCGGAATGGGGTCTGCACCACTTTAGAGGGAGAGGACCATTATAGCTCAAATAGAAGGTTGCTACTTGGAGGAGAGAGGCAGGAGGGAGGAGATAGTTAGAGGAAAGGGAGGAAGACCAAAGAGGAATCGTGGCCAACGGGCTAACTTTATTGGGTGTGACGTGGAGGAGATAAAGGAAATAACTAAAAAAGAAGGAAGGAGATAGCGAAGTCTCTGAGACAGTGCAGGAAAAATGTGAAGCCCAGATGAAAATGCTTTCTTGGGGAAGAAGGGATAAGTGGTTTTGTGGGGCACGGGAAAGGGAGGGAATGGGTTTACACAGTAACACAGTATATAAGACCGAAAAAAGACATTTGTCCATCCAGTTCGGCCTGTTTCCTACAAGTTGATCCAGAGGAAGGCAAAAAACCCCTGTGAGGCAGAAGCCAATTTTCCTCACTTAAGGGGAAAAAAAATTCCTTCCCGACTCCAATCAGGCAATCAGAATAACTCCCTGGATCAACGACCCCTCTCTAGTAGCTATAGCCTGTAATATTATTACACTCCAGAAATAAATCCAGTCCCCTCTTGAATTCCTTTATTGTACTCACCATCACCACCTCCTCAGGCAGAGAGTTCCATAGTCTCACTGCTCTTACAGTGAAGAATCCTTTTCTATGTTTGTGTACAAACCTTCTTTCCTCCAGACGCAGAGGATGTCCCCTTGTCACAGTCCTGGGGATAAATATATGATGGGACAGATCTCTGTACTGACCCCTGATATATTTATACATAGTTATTAGATCTCCCTCAGTCGTCTTTTTTCTAAAGTGAATAACCCTAATTTTGATAACCTTTCAGGGTACTGTAGATCCCTCATTCCAGTTATTACTTTAGTTGCCCTCCTCTGAACTCTCTCCAGCTCTGCTATGTCTGTCTTGTTCACAGGAGCCCAGAACTGTACACAGTCCTCCATGTGTGGTCTGACCAGTGATGTGTAAAGTGGTAGGACTATGTTCTCATCACGGGCATCTATGCCCCTTTGATGCAAACCCATTATCTTATTGGCCTTGGCAGTAGCTGTCTGACACTGGTTTTTGCAGCTTAATTTGCTGTTTATTAAAATTCCTAGATCCTTTTCCATGTCAGTGTTACCGAGTGTTTTACCATTTAATATGTACGGGTGACTTGCATTATTCCTTCCCATGTGCATAACTTTACATTTGTCAGTGTTAAACCTCATCTGCCATTTTTCTGCCCAAGCCTCCAATCTATCCAGATCCCTCTGTAGCAGAAAACTGTCCTCTTCAGTGTTAATTACTTTACACAGTTTAGTGTCATCTGCAAAAATAGATATTTTACTGTGTAGGCCTTCTACAAGATCATTAATAAATATATTGAAGAGAATAGGGCCCAATACTGACCCCTGAGGTACCCCACTAGTTACAGTGACCCAATCTGAGTATCTACCGTTAATAACCACCCTCTGTTTTCTGTCACTCAGCCAGTTACTTACCCACATACAGACATTTTCTCCCAGTCCGAGCATCCTCATTTTATATACTAACCTTTTATGAGGTACGGTGTCAAATGCTTTGGAGAAGTCCAGATATACGACATCCATTGATTCGCGCTGTCAAGTCTAGAACTTACCTCCTCATAGAAGCTGATTAAATTTGTTTGGCATGACCGATCCCTCATGAAGCCATGCTGATATGGCGTTATTTGCTTATTTTCATTGAGATACTCCAAAATAGCATCTCTTAGAAAACCTTCAAACAGTTTACCAACAATAGATGTTAAACTTACCGGCCTATAATTTCCAGGCTCTGTTTTTGGACCCTTTTTGAATATTGGCACCACATTTGCTATGCGCCAATCCTGTGGAACATTCCCTGTTATTATAGAGTCCGTAAATATCAGAAATAATGGTCTGGCTATGACATCACTTAATTCTCTTAGGATACGGGGTGTATGCCATCCGGTCCTGGCGATTTGTCTATTTTAATCTTTTTAAGTCGCTGTTGTACTTCTTCCTGGGTCAGACAGGGCACTTTTAATGGGGGATTTACTTTTACATTCTGCATTTCATCTGACAGTTTATTTTCCTCAGTGAATATAGTGGAGAAAAAAATATTTAATAGTTTTGCTTTATCCTCGTCGCTCTCTGCAACACCCCCCTCATTGCTATGTAGAGGGCCGACTCCTTCAGATTTATATTTTTTACTATTTATATAATTGAAGAACATTTTAGGGTTAGTTTTACTCTCTTTGGCAATTAATCTCTCGGTCTCTAGTTTGGCAAATTTTATTAGTTTTTTACATATTCTATTTTTTTCCTTATAGTTTATCAGTGCTTCCTGACTCCCCTCCTGTTTTAGCGATTTAGGGTTTGTTACATCTTATTTACTGCACTACTGGGGACCCAGGTAAGGGACTATGTGAGGTGTTACCGTGTTATGTTTAGAAGATGGTACGCATTGTCACATGGAATGTGAAAGGATTAAGATCACCTCATTAGAGATTAATGGTGCTCAGCAGAGGGTGTGACATAGACCGGGCCATGGGGGAGGAGGGGGCCCGCTGCACTCCCATGTAATGGGAGCACTCTGACTGGGACGGGCATGAAGTACAGTGAGAATGCCGGGTCCAGTCAGGGTACTCTTTAAACATGAGGGAGTGCAGAGGCAAGAGGGGTGGTGCGCTCTCACCCGGCAGTTCATTTTCATAGTGAAGCAGGGAGACCTCTCCGCTCCCTGCATCACTGTTCTTCTGAGCTCCGGCGCTCCCCCTGCAGGAAGCACATTGCTCTGCTGGCTGTGGGAGTAGCGCTGAAGGCCCGGGTAACTACTGTGAGGGGGCACATAATCTGGCATAACTACTGTGAAGGAGCACATAATCTGGCATAACTACTGTGAGGAGGCACATATCTGGTATAGCTGCTGTGAGGGGGCACATAACTGGCATAACTACTGTGAGAAGAGTGGTCATAACTACTGTGAGGGGGCACATATCTGGTCATAACTAATGTGGGGGGCACATATCTGGTCATAACAACTGTGGGGAGGGCACATATCTGGGCATAACTACTGTGAGGAGGCACATATCTGGCATAACTACTGTGAGGGGACATGTATCTGGGTATAACTACTGTGAGGGGCACATATCTGGCATAACCACTGTGAGGGGCACATATCTGGGTATAAACTACAGTGAGGGGGCACATATCCTGGCATAACTACTGTGAGAGGAACATATCTGGGCATAACTACAGTGATGGGACACAAAAGTAGGCATAACTACCGTGACAGGAAATACTGCTGTGAGGGGCCACAAGGTGGACATTAATACTGTGAGGGCATTAGTACTGTGTAGTAGCACTTAGGGAAAATGTCCTAGATTACCCTGCTATACATTGGCATGGCTCAGTCTTACAGGCCAGCACATTCAGTGCGGGTGCAATGCGTTCACATCACGCAACGCACAAGTGATGCGTGAAAATCACTGCTCATGTGCATAGCTCCATAGAAATGAATGGGTCCTGATTCAGTGGGGGTGCAATGCGTTCACATCACGCATTGCACCCGCGCGGAAATCTCGCCCGTGTGAAAGAGGCCTTATTGTAAAGAAAATCTGCCGCCTTTGTGTAAAAATAGGGGGGGGGGCCCTTGATCCAAAGTTTGCACTGTGGCCCATATCACGTAACGCCACTGGTGCTCAGACACCTAAAAAGGCTTAAAGCAGACATAGCTCTATTACAAGAGACTCATCTAGAGAAAAGTGACTTATGGAGGATGAAGCGGCTATGGGTAGGTGAGGTGAAAGGTTCCCCATCGGTGGGGAGACAGGCAGGGGCGCTCCTTCTATTGCATGAGAATCTACAGTATAAACTTATCTCTGCAGAAAATGATGGGGGGTGACTGATTAGGACCACCGTGGAAACCCTAGTAGGACCAATGGTAACCTATGAAATATAGGCACCGATTCGCATGCTAATCCTTTTTTCATGCATTAGAGGGGCGGATACTGCAGGAGAAAGGACTTGTTTTGGCGGGAGGAGACCTAAACACAGTACACAAGGTGTCGGAAGACAGAAAGAGAACCAGAACTGACATAAAGGTAGGAGATAAAGCGCCTCCCCTTGTTCGCACACTCTTGGAAGCCACTGGGCTGATGGACATTTGGCGGTATTTCAACACTATGGAGAGGGAGTTTACACACTCCTCTCACTCTCAACAAGCATGGTCAAGGATCGATGGAGGAGATGGTCATGTCTGACCATGCGCCAGTAATTCTACAGTTAAAGGAAATAAATCCCAAAGGTCTATATTATATATGGCGGTTATCTGGGTATTTGGCCACAGCAGAGGACTTTATATGACGACTGTCATGGTTTGAATCTCTCTGTGATAGAGGCACACCCTCATTTGCATGGCGGCACCCATACACCTCCCAGCCAAGCTCTCGAACTAATCCCTGCTCACCCTGTTTCAAGCTTTATTTGCATAGCCAATTAGAGGGGGTTTTACAATTGACCAATAGAAAGTGGTTGTTTGGGAGAGGTGTTCTAATTGTGAATATAACAGTATGTGGTGCATTTAATAAAGTGATTTTCAGTTTGAACCCACATACAGCCTGACTGATGTCCGTTCTGCTCTAGTTCAGCTAGGATTAAGACGGTACGTAGCTGTCATTTGGATCCCGGATTACTGATAACTGAACCTCAGACATATAAGGTCTGGAATTGGGAAGTGCCGGGAGAGTGGAGCGGAGCGAACACGGGCTCGTTACAACGACTTTTAGGTTGGTGGTGGGAGTATGTGGAAACTAATGGATGCGGTACCGAGAGGACTCATCATTTCATACACTTCGGCTCATAAGAAAGAGGCGAGAGCTAAGTTTCTAGATGCCACAACCACAGGAGTCTTTATACCGCCTTCCTGCAGAATCCAACAGAACAAAACCAACTTAGGTGGGTGACAGCTAAACATAACTTTGACCATTATACGGAGAAATTAGAGAGGATATACGCTGACCAAACCTCAGCAGCCTTCTTTAAGTATGGCAACAAATCGGGCAAGCTTTTGGCAAGGTTGGCTAAAGGTAGAAGACCACAACAACATATACCGAGACTCAAATCAAGTAGGGTCCTATGGGTGGTAGACTCTAAAACAGTACATTTTATTGATATACATTAAAATTAACGCAAATCCAATCAATTCTATATATAGACAAAAATCTCTCCGAAAATCCACAAAATCCTATAAGTGTGAATAACACCAGGGAGGGAAGGTAGATAATATCATTAATCGAGAATTTGGCTATGAGGAGACAGGTGTGGTATCCCTACCGTATCCCTTATATATCCCTCAGCCCGAAGAACTCACCTGATGGTGGTAAGTCTTCGTCCACGTACCTATCCCTAAAAACCTGCTTATCCCTAAATACACCTGAACACCCCAACGCGTAGCCAAATCCTCGATTAACGATATTATCTACCTTCCCTCCCTGGTGTTATTCACACTTATAGGATTTTGTGGATTTTCAGAGAGATTTTTGTCTATATATAGAATTGATTGGATTTGCGTTAATTTTAATGTATATCAATAAAATGTACTGTTTTTAGAGTCTACCACCCATAGGACCCTACTTAATAATTTAAACGTGGAGACCTACCATCATGGTCTATTTGTTTTTGGTTATGTTTATGTGAGAGTGACTCAAATCAAGCAAGGGATGACAGATGACCCTAGAGATACGCTACAAATGTACTTATGTTATTATGAGGCATTATATACTCGACCCATAATATATGCAGATAGGGAAACCCTTGCCCAAAGATCTTGCCGTCCTGAATGCCCAAATCACTGAACAGGAAACACAGTCAGCGATTAAATCTTTGCATAATTGGAAGGCACCGGGTCCGGACGAGTTCTGCAAGGGACTTAGCAAATAAATAACCCCCACCCTAATGTCACTATTTAATTTAATTCTGCAGGGTCGAAATGTTATGCCGTCAGGTAAGGTGGCTCACATTAAATTATTGCCCAAGCCAGATAACTATTCAACCCACCCTGGCTCCTATAGGCCGATTTCCCTGATAAATCAGGACTTAAAGATCTTATCCAAAATAATGGCCAAAATCCAAAATAATAGATTGGCTGACATTCTCCCTAAATTAATAGGTCACTATCAAGTGGGATTTGTCAAGGAGTGCTCAGCCACCCCAAACATACGTACTGTAATGGCAGTGCAAGATTGGGTAACAACTGAGAAGTGAGGGGGCCCAGCACACTTGGCGATAGGCGCTGAAAAAGCTTTTGACCATGTAAATTGGGAAGCAAACCAATTACGCAAATATACAGAAATGCGTGACTCAACAACAACATATCCGAAAAACCACATGGGGACACGCATTACATTTATGAAAAATCTTTATTAAACATGTAATGACTTACACCATAAAATTCATGTCAAATATTAAACAAAAATTAAACAAATATTGCTGCTATTTTTTTGTTGTAAAAAATGTAATGCGTGTCCCCGTGTGGTTTTTCGGATATGTTCATGTAAATTGGGAGTGGCTGGGGCTGGACCAGATGGGGATTAGGGGGGCTTTCGAGCCTTTGATCAAGCCATATATACCTCACCGCAGGCGAGAATTTGCCTCCCCGGGTTCCTGTCCGCTCCAATTAAGCTCCATACAGGGACAAGGCAGGGGTGCCCAGTGTCACCGCTTTTATTCGATATAGCATTGGAACCACTAGCCCTACATTTTTTGAGATCGAAAGTATATCAGAACAAAAAGATAGGAAAAAAAGAAGTAAAAATAACTTGCTTTGCTGATGACATGCTGCTATTCCTGAATGACCCAGCCAAACACGTAGGGTGTTAGACACTCTTAATAAGGTAAGTCATTTCATGGGGTATAAAATAAATGTGGTCAAGTGCCAACTACTACGGAGAGAAGGAGGAAAACCACTAACCAGGGGAGCAGGTCTAGTGTCAGTGGTAAGAGGATCGATTACGTATTTGAGAATAAAAATTGGCAGAACTCTGTCATCAGTTTATAAACTAAATTACACCCTTTGACAAACAAGATTATCCAGGAATTACATAGGAGGAAAGACCTGCCATCCTCCTGGGATGGGCACATCTACTGAAAATGACAAGCTTTGCCCGTTTACTGTACCCAATGCAAACTACCCCTCTCCTGATGTAAGTAAGCTACAGGCAGCTTTTGTAGAATTTCTGTGGCAGAAAAAAACAGCCATGCATAGCCTACAGCAAGATGTGCTTACTAGTGTTGAGCGAGAATATTCGAAAAGCGAATTTTAATAGCGAATATCGGCACTTCGAGAATTTGCGAATATTTCGTATATAGTGATATATATTCGTAATTTCGAAAATTCAAGATTTTTTTTTTCATCCGTAACCTCCCTTCTTGCTTGTGGGCCAATGAGAAGGCAGCAATATCTTTTTCTCAGCTTAGCAACATCCCTAGAAACCAATAGGAAAGTTGCCAACCCCTTACTATATAAGAACCTCCACAGCAGCCATTTTCTGCAGTTTTGTAAAGTTCTGAGAGAGAGAGAGCAGTGTCATAATACAGATAGTTAGTGGGAGATAGTGTAGGTTAGATAGTGATATAGTGTAGCTGATAGGTTCCAGTGCAGGGTGTTAGGTAGTGTGATAGGTTCTGCTGTCCATACATACATACAGACCTGCTGAAATGTGAAGTGTCATGTATCCAATGACCGAGCGATGCTTAGAGAAGTTGAGAGAAGGACCTGTGAGAGAAGGACCTGTGCTAAAAGTGTGACCTCTGGATCGGTCATCAGTTAAAAAGTTAAAAAAAAAAACTTTAAGGCCAACTACAGATAAGTCATATTGTTGTTATGTGCCCTACAGGAGGTGTTCCCATTCTTCAAGAGCCAACTCAATGGCCAGCAGCCCTCTGTCACCGAAGGAGTAAATGCGTTCTATAGAACAGAAGGATTTAGAAAAGAAGTCACAGGTGACCATCTATCCTGAGGAACTTGGAGTGAAAACAGCTCCAGCTCCCAAAGAGGGTGCATCAACCTCCGTAAAGAACTGCTTAAATACATCTGGAACATTTTGCATGGAAGCCTGCTTGACTCTGATTCTGCCTCAGGTGTCCACTTATTAGGCCTAGTTCACACTTAACTGATTTCCATCACTTATTGTGTGCCAAAACCAGGTGTGGATCAAAAACTCAGTTCTTTCCATTATACCTTATCTCTGTGGAGGCTTCACTCCTGGTTGTGGCTCACGATCACTGATGGAAATCACTGACCAAATAACTGAAGTGTGAACTTTGCAGGCCTGGGCCGCAATGGGAGTAGTAAGAGTGAAGAAATGGGGGGTCAATTGCTGATAATAATTTGCAAATCACGGTAATAATTGAATAGCCCTCAAACCTGAAGGCCGAGACCACTCAAGGACTGGCGACAGCTTTTCAGTATCCATAGATATACCCTGATCAGAAAGCATAGCCAAGAAAAGGAACGGTCGACTTCTTAAACAAGCATTTTTCAAATTCGACGTATAGTCTATTATCCTGCAGATAATGGAAGATGGTGTGGATGTGGTTCCAGAGAAATCTCAGAGCCAGGGAGAAAAACAAGATATCGTCTAAGTAAACTATGACACAGACATACAGAAAGCCCCAAAAACATCAGTAAGGAATTCCTGGACAACTGCAGGGACATTACAGAGACAAAAAGGCACAATGGGATATTCATAGTGACCACCACAATGTTAAAATGGTTTCCCACTTGACACTCTTACATACATAGAGCAAGTTGTAGTCCCCCCTCGTCAAACTAACTTCATGGGCTCCACAAAGTCATGAAGCTCAGGAATCAGCGGCAGAGGATATCTATTTTTCACTGTAATCAGATTTAGGCTGCGGTAACCAATAAAGGGTTGTAGAGACGCATCCTTCGTAACAGAGAAGAATCCTGCTCCAGCAGGAGAGAGTTTGGACCTGTATGGCATATTGACCTACTGTGAAGTTTCCCTGGAAGAGACGCAGCAGTGAGAAGGCTGCAGAGGGATTTTGCCTGAGCTCTTCAAAGACATCCCGGCTTAAGAGGGACCTCTACAGCGCTCCACCTCCTTAACTGTAACTTCCACAGCGCCACATCCTCTTAACAGTGACCTCCACAGTGGCCTGACCCCTTAAAAGTGATCTCCACCCCTTAACTGTGAGGCGTCCACAGTGCCCCATTAACTGTGACATCCATAGCGTACCACCCCTTAACAGTGACCTCAGCAGCATCCTGCCCCCTTAAGAGTGATCTCCATAGCTCTCTGTCCCTTTCACAGTGACCTCCAGAGTGCTTACCCCCAAAAACAATGACCTTCACAGCACCCCAATCCCCTTAACAGTGACTTCCACAATGGCCCTGCACATTATGTTACCTCCACAGAGGCTGGCACCATTAACTGTGACCTCCACAGTGCCCCACCCCCTTAAAAGGACCTCTACAGTACCCCGCTGTATTAATAATGCGATTTCCACAGCTCCCCGTCCCTTAACAGTGACCTATAACAGCGAAGAAAAATGTGTCACGGTAAGTGAGGGAAGGGAAGAAAACCAAATACAACAAAAACACTAGACAAGGCCCCAAAGCTAGGGAATAGGGAAAGGTCACCACCTGACAATCTCTGAGCCTTCTCCTGACTGCTGACAGCATGAGGAAATCCTAACGGTGGAAGTACTCATGTGCTAGAACCTAAGCCCTGCTGATCACTGAAACAAACCCTCAGCTAGGGAGCAGAAGATAAGCCAACCGGTTCCTTCCACCGTGAAGGAACTAGCATCTTCCTGAGGCCTAGTCAGAACACACAACAAAGGGGAAAGAAGGAGAACATAGCTTTAGACGGATGGGGAGCAGGAGATCCACCAAACACTAGCTGAGAACTCCAGGAGGAAATATAAACCGCAAGGACTGCAGTGAGAGGCAGGTATAAATAGAGCCATTAAACAGCTAATGAGTAGAACCAGTGGAGAGGTGGGATTCTGCCCAAAACAACAAACAGCCAGGAAAAAGAGAAAGATCTGTCAGATAGACTCACGTGCAGCAAGTCTATCAGATCTTCTCAGGCCTCTCAAAGGGCAGGCAGTGACAGTACCCCCACCCCCCCTTCTACGGGTGACCTCCGGGCACCCAAGACCAACCTTATCCGGGTGTGCCCTGTGAAAGGCCTTCACAAGGAGACTAGTATTGACATCGGTCAGCCGGAACCCACATTCTTTCCTAGGGACCGTATCCCTTCCAATGTACAAGGTACTGAAGTGAGCCACGAAGAACATGCGAGTTGACTATTCTGGAGATCTTAAACTCCAGATTACCATCTACCAAGAAAGGAGGAGGTGGCAAAGGAGATGGTTCAGCAGGTTCCACATAGTTCTTCAACAAAGACCTGTGAAACACATTATTGATCTTCCAGGCCTGGCGGAAGTTCCAGACCAAACGCAACATATGACCCACACACAGGTCCGGACCAGTCATACGTCTCTTGTCATCCATCCGTTTATATCTTTCAGCTAATTTTTTAAAAAGTAATTTTAATCTTCCGCCAGATAGAAGACAATGAAGAAGAGAATCTTTCTTCTTCAGGTATACCAGTGTATTTAGTCCCAGAAAAAGTACCAAACTGGGGGTGAAACCCATATGCACCAAAAAATGGTGACTTATCAGTGGACTCCTGTCTACGGTTATTCAAGGCAAACTCCAAGGACAAAAACGAAGACCACTCCTCCTGATTCTCGGCGACAAAACACCTCAAATAAGTTTCCAGATTCTGGTTAGTGTGCTCAGTTTGTCCATTTGACTGAGGAAGGAAAGCCAAAGAGAAATGTTATCAATAAACACTTGAGCAAGAGTTTTACCATTGGGCAAACCTGATAAGGTTAGGAGCCAAAAGTGAGCCATCTAACTGAAGCGGTCCACCACCACCAAAATCACAGTCTTCCCAGAGGAACTAGGTAAATCAGTGATGAAGTCCATGGACAAATGCATCCAAGGACAAAATGGGATGGACAAAGGAAGAAGAGATCCTGAAGGCCGAGTATGAGCCACCTTAGCATGTGCACAGGTCTCACAAGCTGCCACATAGCCCTCAACACATTTATGTAAACCTGGCCACCAGAATCTCCTGGAAATAAAATCCACGGTGGATGTACTCCCAGGGTGTCCGCAAGAACAGTATCATGATGTTCCTTTAACACCTTGTGTCGAAGTCCTGATGGAACAAACAACTTCCCTGGAGGACAGGAATCAGGTGCCTCACTTTGAACCCCCGACACTATCACCTCCAGTTCGGGATAAAGAGCAAATTCCACCACCCCATCAGCCAAAATCGGAGCAGGATCCTCCGATTCAGCCCCCCACCCACCCCAGGAAAGCTATGCGCTAAAGCATCCGCTTTGACGTTTTCTGGCCCCGGGGCGAAGTGACCACAAAATTAAATCTGGTAAAAAACAATGACCATCTGGCCTACCTAGGGTTCAGACGCTCACTGATTGCATTTAAGCCAGATTCTTATGGTGAGTAATTACCGTAATCGGATGAATCGCTCCTTCTAGCCAATGGCACTATTCCTCAAAAGCCAATTTAATGGCCAGCAACTCTCTATTCCCAACATCATCATTTCTTTCGGTAGCAGAGAGTTTCTTTGAAAAAGAAGCACAAGTGAGCAATTTGCCAGCAGAGGGACCCTGCGACAAAACTGCTCCGACTCCCACTTCTGATGCATCAACCTCCACAAAGAAGGGTTGAGACTAGAGATGAGCGAACACCTGGATGTTCGGGTTTGAGAAGTTCGGCCGAACTTCCCGAAAATGTTCGAGTTCGGGATCCGAATTTGACCCGAACTTTATCCCGAACCCGAACCCCATTGAAGTCAATGGGGACCCGAACTTTTAAGCACTAAAAAGGCTGTAAAATAGTCCAGGAACGGGCTAGAGGGCTGCCAAAGGCAGCAAAATGTAGGTAAATCCCCTGCAAACAAATGTGGATAGGGAAATGAATTAAAATAAAATAAATAAAATTTAACCAATCTCAATTGGAGACAGGTCCAAGGAATCATGCGTCATATCACTCAACACTGGAGAAGGCCACTTTCAGTTATTTCGGCCCCAGCACCCAGACAGAGGAGAGAGGTCCCACAGCAAGGAATCATGCGTCATATCACCCACCACTGGAGAAGGCCACTTTCAGTTATTTCGGCCAGCACCCAGACCGAGGAGAGAGGTCCCACAGCAAGGAATCATGCGTCATATCACCCACCACTGGAGAAGGCCACTTTCAGTTATTTCGGCACAGCACCCAGACCAAGGATACAGGTCCCACAGCAAGGAATCATGCGTCATATCACCCAACACTGGAGAAGGCCACTTTCAGTTATTTCGGCCCAGCACCCAGACCGAGGATACAGGTTCCACAGCAAGGAATCATGTGTCATATCACCCACCACTGGAGAAGGCCACTTTCAGTTATTTCGGCCCCAGCACCCAGATAGAGGAGAGAGGTCCCACAACAAGGAATCATGCGTCATATCACCCACCACTGGAAAAGGCCAATTTTAGTTATTTAGGCCCCAGCACCCAGTCAGAGGAGAGAGGTCCCACAGCAAGGAATCATGCGTCATATCAACCACCACCGGAGAAGGCCACTCTCAGTTATTTCAGCCCAGCACCCAGACAGAGGAGAGAGGTCCCACAGCAAGGAATCATGCGTCATATCAACCACCACCGAAGAAGGCCACGCTCAGTTATTTCGGCCCAGCACCCAGACAGAGGAGAGAGGTCCCACAGCAAGGAATCATGCGTCATATCAACCACCACCAGAGAAGGCCACTCTCAGTTATTTCGCCCAGCACCCAGACAGAGGAGAGGTCCCACAGCAAGGAATCATGCGTCATATCAACCACCACTGGAGAAGGCCACTTTCAGTTATTTCGCCTAGCACCCAGACCGAGGATACAGGTTCCACAGCAAGGAATCATGCGTCATATCAACCACCACCGGAGAAGGCCACTCTCCGTTATTTCGCCCAGCACCCAGACAGAGGTCCCACAGCAAGGAATCATGCGTCATATGAACCACCACCGGAGAAGGCCACTCTCAGTTATTTCGGCCCAGCACCCAGACAGAGGAGAGAGGTCCCACAGCAAGGAATCATGCGTCATATCAACCACCACCGGAGAAGGCCACTCTCAGTTATTTCTGCCCAGCACCCAGACAGAGGAGAGAGGTCCCACAGCAAGGAATCATGCGTCATATCAACCACCACTGGAGAAGGCCACTTTCAGTTATTTCGGCCCAGCACCCAGACCGAGGATACAGGTTCCACAGCAAGGAATCATGCGTCATATCAACCACCACCGGAGAAGGCCACTCTCCGTTATTTCGGCCCAGCACCCAGACAGAGGTCCCACAGCAAGGAATCATGCGTCATATCAACCACCACTGGAGAAGGCCACTTTCAGTTATTTCGGCCCAGCACCCAGACCGAGGATACAGGTTCCACAGCAAGGAATCATGCGTCATATCAACCACCACCGGAGAAGGCCACTCTCCGTTATTTCGGCCCAGCACCCAGACAGAGGTCCCACAGCAAGGAATCATGCGTCATATGAACCACCACCGGAGAAGGCCACTTTCAGTTATTTCGGCACAGCACCCAGACCAAGGATACAGGTCCCACAGCAAGGAATCATGCGTCATATCACCCAACACTGGAGAAGGCCACTTTCAGTTATTTCGGCCCAGCACCCAGACCGAGGATACAGGTTCCACAGCAAGGAATCATGTGTCATATCACCCACCACTGGAGAAGGCCACTTTCAGTTATTTCGGCCCCAGCACCCAGATAGAGGAGAGAGGTCCCACAACAAGGAATCATGCGTCATATCACCCACCACTGGAAAAGGCCAATTTTAGTTATTTAGGCCCCAGCACCCAGTCAGAGGAGAGAGGTCCCACAGCAAGGAATCATGCGTCATATCAACCACCACCGGAGAAGGCCACTCTCAGTTATTTCAGCCCAGCACCCAGACAGAGGAGAGAGGTCCCACAGCAAGGAATCATGCGTCATATCAACCACCACCGAAGAAGGCCACGCTCAGTTATTTCGGCCCAGCACCCAGACAGAGGAGAGAGGTCCCACAGCAAGGAATCATGCGTCATATCAACCACCACCAGAGAAGGCCACTCTCAGTTATTTCGGCCCAGCACCCAGACAGAGGAGAGAGGTCCCACAGCAAGGAATCATGCGTCATATCAACCACCACTGGAGAAGGCCACTTTCAGTTATTTCGGCCCAGCACCCAGACCGAGGATACAGGTTCCACAGCAAGGAATCATGCGTCATATCAACCACCACCGGAGAAGGCCACTCTCCGTTATTTCGGCCCAGCACCCAGACAGAGGTCCCACAGCAAGGAATCATGCGTCATATGAACCACCACCGGAGAAGGCCACTCTCAGTTATTTCGGCCCAGCACCCAGACAGAGGAGAGAGGTCCCACAGCAAGGAATCATGCGTCATATCAACCACCACCGGAGAAGGCCACTCTCAGTTATTTCGGCCCCACCACCCAGACAGAGGAGAGTTTCATTCAACTTTGGGTTGCACCGCAAGATCATGGTAAAGTTAAAAAAATGAGGATTCAATAAAGAAGTGCCCCGGAGTACAAGAATACATGGTTGAGGGGGAGGCAGTTATAAATGTCTATTCTGCACAAGGGAGGCACAGGTCCTGTGGGATCCATGCCTGGTTCATTTTTATGAACGTCAGCTTGTCCACGTTGGCTGTGGACAGGCGGCTGTGTTTGTCAGTAATGACGCCCCCTGCCGTGCTGAATACACGTTCAGACAAAACGCTGGCCGCCGGGCAGGCCAGCACCTCCAAGACATAAAATGCTAACTCTGGCCAGGTGGACAATTTAGAGACCCAGAAGTTGAATGGGGCCGAACCATCAGTCAGTACGTGGAGGGGTGTGCAGACGTACTGTTCAACCGTGTTAGTGAAATGCTGCCTCCTTCTAACACGTTCCGTATCAGGTGGTGGGGCAGTTAGCTGTGGCGTGGAGACAAAACTATTCCACATTTCTGCCATGCTAACCCTGCCCTCAGAGGAGCTGGCCGCGACCTCTTGCTCCTCCTCTGCCTTCACCTTGGGCTTCCACCTGTTCCCCTGTGACATTTTGGAATGCTCTCAGGAGCGCCTCTACCAGCGTGCGCTTGTACTCGCGCATCTTTCTATCACGCTCCAGTGCAGGAAGTAAGGTGGGCACATTGTCTTTGTACCGGGGATCCAGCAGGGTGGCAACCCAGTAGTCCGCACATGTTAAAATGTGGGCAACTCTGCTGTCGTTGTGCAGGCACTGCAGCATGTAGTCGCTCATGTGTGCCAGGCTCCCCAGAGGTAAGGACAAGCTGTCCTCTGTGGGAGGCGTATCGTCATCGTCCTCCGTATCCCCCCAGCCACGCACCAGTGATGGGCCTGAGCTGTGTCGGGTGCCACCTCGCTGTGAACCTGCTTCATCCTCATCCACCTCCTCCTGATCCTCCTCGTTCTCCAGTAGTGGGCCCTGGCTGGCCACATTCGTACCTAGCCTCTGCTGTTGCAAAAAACCTCCCTCTGAGCCACTTCTAACAGACTGGCCTGAAAGTGCTAAAAATGACCCCTCATCCTCCTCCTCCTACTGGGCCACCTCCTCTTCCATCATCGCCCTAAGCGTTTTCTCAAGGAGACATAGAAGTGGTATTGTAACGCTGATAACGGTGTCATCGCCACTGGCCATGTTGGTGGAGTACTCGAAACAGCGCAACAGGGCACACAGGTCTCGCATGGAGGCCCAATCATTGGTGGTGAAGTGGTGCTGTTCCGCAGTGCGACTGACACGTGCGTGCTGCAGCTGAAACTCCACTATGGCCTGCTGCTGCTCGCACAGTCTCTCCAGCATGTGCAAGGTGGAGTTCCACCTGGTGGGCACGTCGCATATGAGGCGAGGAGCGGGAAGGCCGAAGTTCCGCTGTAGCACAGACAGGCGAGCAGCGGCTGGATGTAAACGCCGGAAGCGCGCACAGACGGCCTGCACTTTATGCAGCAGCTCTGACATGTCGGGGTAGTTGTGAATGAACTTCTGCACCACCAAATTCAGCACATGCGCCAGGCAAGGGATGTGCGTCAAACCGGCTAGTCCCAGAGCTGCGACGAGATTTCACCCATTATCGCACACCACCAGGCCGGGCTTGAGGCCCACCGGCAGCAACCACTGGTCGGTCTGTTGTTCAATACCCCGCCACAACTCCTGCGCGGTGTGGGGCCTGTCCCCCAAACATATGAGTTTCAGAATGGCCTGCTGACATTTACCCCGGGCTGTGCTGAAGTTGGTGGTTAAGGTGTGGCTGACTGGATGAGCTGGTGGAAGCAGAGGAGGAGGAAGCCGAGTAGGAGGAGGAGGCTACAGGAGGCAAAGAATGATGCCCTGCGATCCTTGGCGGCGGAAGGACGTGCGCCAAGGAACTCTCCGCCTGGGGCCCAGCCACCACTACATTTACCCAGTGTGCAGTTAGGGAGATATAGCGTCCCTGGCCGTGCTTACTGGTCCACATATCTGTGGTTAGGTGGACCTTGTCACAGATGGCGTTGCGCAGTGCACACTTGATTTTATTGGATACTTGGTTGTGCAGGGAAGGCACGGCTGTCTTGGAAAAGTAGTGGCGGCTGGGAACAACATACTGTGGGACAGCCATGGACATCAGCTGTTTGAAGCTGTCTGTGTCCACCAGCCTGAATGACAGCATTTCAAAGGCCAGTAGTTTAGAAATGCTGGCATTCAGGCCCAGGGCTCGAGGGTGGCTAGGTGGGAATTTAGGCTTTCTCTCCAAGGTTTGTGAGATGGAGAGCTGAACGCTGCCGTGTGACATGGTGGAGATGCTTGGTGACGCAGGTGGTGTTGTCGGTGGCACATCCTCTGTTTGGTGGGCGGCAGGTGCCAACATTCCTCCCGAATCGGAGGCCGAGGCAGCAGCAGAAGAGGGAGCAGGGGGAGCCAGAGTGAGTTCCTTGCTTTTAAGGTGTTTACTCCACTGCAGTTCATACTTTGCATGTAGATGCCTGGCATGCAGGTTGTGCTAAGGTTCAGAACGTTAATGCCTCGTTTCAGGCTCTGATGGCACAGCGTGCAAACCACTCGGGTCTTGTCGTCAGCACATTGTGTGAAGAAGTGCCATGCCAGGGAACCCCTTGAAGCTGCCTTTGGGGTGCTCGGTCCCTGGTGGCGGTGGCCAGTATCAGGCGAACTCTCTTGGAGGCAGCTGTTCTGCTTTTGCCCCCTGCTCTCTCTTTTGCTACGCTGGTGGCTCGGTCTCACCACTGCCTCTACCTCTGAACATGGGCGTAGCTATAGGGGGTGCAGAGGTAGCAGTCGCTACCGGGCCCAAGAGCCTGAGGGGGCCCAAAGACCCTTGTGCCACATAAGAAGACACACAAAGCACTGAGGGAAGGGGGCCCAAGCTGAACTCTTGCACCAGGGCCCATGAGCCATTAGCTACGCCCCTGCCTCTGAACTATGAAAGTCAGTGGCACGACCTTCATTCCATGTGAGGTCTAGGACCTCATCGTCCCCTGCATCGTCTTCCACACAGTCTTCCTCCCTGACCTCCTGTTCGGTCTGCACACTGCAGAAAGACGCAGCAGTTGGCACCTGTGTTTCGTCATCATCAGAGACGTGCGGACTCCGATGAGGTGGTATTCCCATGTCCTCATCATCAGGAAACATCAGTGGTTGTGCATCAGTGCATTCTATGTCTTCCACCACTGGGAAGGGCTAGGTCGTTTCCTTGGGAAACCCTGCCAGCAGAGTCTTCAAACAGCATAAGAGACTGCTGCATAACTTGAGGCTCAGACAGTTTCCCTGATATGCATGGGGGTGATGTGACAGACTGATGGGCTTGGTTTTCAGTTGCCACCTGTGCGCTTTCTGCGGAAGACTGGGTGGGAGATAATGTTGTGAACGTGCTGGATCCACTGTCGGCCACCCAATTGACTAGCGCCTGTACCTGATCAGGCCTTACCATCCTTAGAACGGCATTGGGCCCCACCAAATATCGCTGTAAATTCTGGCGGGTACTGGAACCTGAGGTAGTTGGTTGACTAGGACGTGTGGCTGTGGCAGAATGGCCACGTCCTCTCCCAGCACCAGAGGGTACACTAACACGTCCGCGTCCCTTACTAGATGTTTTCCTCATTGTAACCGTTCACCAAGCACCACAATAAGGAAAAAAATATTTGGCCCAATGTATTGATTTCAAATTCAGGCCTTTTTTTTACAGGCACCTAACACTATCTGCCTATTTGTTTATGTAGCCTATTACACTAATCTAGGCACAGCAGTAACCACTGCTTTAGGGGAATATCTCTTTTATGGCTAGTATTTAGGCCCTGGATGAAAGGTATCCTTTTATGGACAGATTTACAATTGGCCTGCAACAGCTGGGACACCAGATTCAGGGTATTGCTATTTTGGCAGATTAATTTCACCCCAGAACAAAATATATGTTTTGGCCAACACTATGAAATATGGCCTGCAACAGCTGTGACACTAGATTCAGGGTATTGCTATTTTGGCAGATTAATTTCACCCCAGAACAAAATATATGTTTTGGCGGACACTATGAAATCTGGCCTGCAACAGCTGGGACACCAGATTCAGGGTATTGCTATATTGGCAGATTAATTTCACCCCAGAACAAAATATATGTTTTGGCGGACACTATTCTATTTTTCCAGCCACAGCTGAAACCACTGGTTTATGGTATTGCTATTTTGGCAATTGAATTTCACCCCAGAACAAAATATATGTTTTGGCGGACACTATGAAATCTGGCCTGCAACAGCTGGGACACCAGATTCAGGGTATTGCTATATTGGCAGATTAATTTCACCCCAGAACAAAATATATGTTTTGGCGGACACTATTCTATTTTTCCAGCCACAGCTGAAACCACTGATATATGGTATTGCTATTTTGGCAATTGAATTTCACCGCAGAACAAAATATATGTTTTGGCGGACACTATGAAATCTGGCCTGCAACAGCTGGGACACCAGATTCAGGGTATTGCTATTTTGCCAGATTAATTTCACCCCAGAACAAAATATATGTTTTGGCGGACACTATGAAATCTGGCCTAAAACAGCTGGGACACCAGATTCAGGGTATTGCTATTTTGGCAGATTAATTTCACCCCAGAACAAAATATATGTTTTGGCCGACACTATGAAATCTGGCGTGCAACAGCTGGGACACCAGATTCAGGGTATTGCTATTTTGGCAGATTAATTTCACCCCAGAACAAAATATATGTTTCGGCGGACACTATTCTATTTTGCCAGCCACAGCTGAAACCACTGATTTATGGTATTGCTATTTTGGCAATTGAATTTAACCCCAGAACAAAATATATGTTTTGGCGGACACTATGAAATCTGGCCTGCAACAGCTGGGACACCAGATTCAGGGTATTGCTTTATTGGCAGATTAATTTCACCCCAGAACAAAATATATGTTTTGGTGGACACTATGAAATCTGGCCTGCAACAGCTGGAACACCAGATTCAAGGTATTGCTATTTTGCCAGATTAATTTCACCCCAGAACAAAATATATGTTTTGGCAGACACTATGAAATCTGGCCTGCAACAGCTGGGACACCAGATTCAGGGTATTGCTATTTTGGCAGATTAATTTCACCCCAGAACAAAATATATGTTTTGGCGGACACTATGAAATCTGGCGTGCAACAGCTGGGACACCAGATTCAGGGTATTGCTATTTTGGCAGATTAATTTCACCCCAGAACAAAATATATGTTTTGGCGGACACTATTCTATTTTGCCAGCCACAGCTGAAACCACTGATTTATGGTATTGCTATTTTGGCAATTGAATTTCACCCCAGAACAAAATATATGTTTTGGCGGACACTATGAAATCTGGCCTGCAACAGCTGGGACACCAGATTCAGGGTATTGCTATATTGGCAGATTAATTTCACCCCAGAACAAAATATATGTTTTGGCGGACACTATTCTATTTTGCCAGCCACAGCTGAAACCACTGATTTATGGTATTGCTATTTTGGCAATTGAATTTCACCCCAGAACAAAATATATGTTTTGGCGGACACTATGAAATCTGGCCTGCAACAGCTGGGACACCAGATTCAGGGTATTGCTATTTTGGCAGATTAATTTCACCCCAGAATAAAATATATATTTTGGCGGACACTATGAAATCTGGCCTGCAACAGCTGGGACACGAGATTCAGGGTATTGCTATTTTGGCAGATTAATTTCACCCCAGAACAAAATATATGTTTTGGCCGACACTATGAAATCTGGCCTGCAACAGCTGGGACACCAGATTCAGGGTATTGCTCTTTTGGCAGATTAATTTCACCCCAGAACAAAATATATGTTTTGGCCGACACTATTATAGTTTGCCAGCCACAGCTGAAACCACTGATTTATTGTATTGCTATTTTGGCAATTGAATTTCACCACAGAAAATAATCTATCCGTTGCCAGACAGCAGACAGTATTATACTTGTCTAGCCAAAGCTGGAACACCAGATTTAGGGGATTGGTATTTAGGCAATTGTATTTAACCCCTTAAGAAAATATAGAAATTGCTATCCTGAGTTTCTAGGGGTGACAATTAGCACAGCCAAGCCCCTGATGTAGGATATAGAAAAAAAAAACTAGTATTGATGGATTGATGGACTTGGTGGCAGCGTCTTCTGGTGCACCACAAGTCACAAAATGGCCGCCGATCAACCCAGAAAATAAGTGACAGAAAAACGCTCTGTGCAGCCTAAAAACCAGTGAGCAAGTAACTAGCAGAAGTTTATTCATTCACAGCTGTAGATTGATCCGTTCATTAGGTGCTGTTTCTGACTTTTCCCTGCCTAATCTCGCCCTGACAGAAGCTGCGTCCTCTCCCTACACTATGAGCAGTGTGACGTACGGCGCTACGTGACTCCAGCTTAAATAGAGGCTGGGTCACATGCTGCACTTGGCCAATCACAGCCATGCCATTAGTAGGCATGGCTGTGATGGGCTCTTAGGGCAAGAAGTAAAACGCTAGCTGATTGGCTGCTGTGCAGCCCTTCAGAAAGCGGGAAGAAATCGCCGAACAACGGACCCGAACCCAAACTTTTTTGAAAATGTCCGGGTTCGTGTCCGTGTCCCGGACACCCCAAAATTCGGTACGAACCCGAACGATGCTCGAACTGTTCGCTCAACACTAGTTGAGACACATCGGGTTGAAAACACCAGAATGGGAGCGGATGCAAAACATTCCTTTATTGCAGAAAAAGCCTGTAATGCCTCTTCCGACCAGACTTAGAAGTCCACACCCTTCCTAGTCATATCAGTCAAAGGCCTGACAACAGTGGAATAATTCAGGATACATTTTCTGTAGTAATTAGTAAATCCCAAAAGCTGCATCAGAGCTTTCTGATTCTCCGGTCGATTCCATTCCAATACCGCTCAGACCTTTTCGGGATCCATACGAAAACCTGAGGCACTGAGGCAGAAAGTAAGTAACCCAGAAACTGCAGCTCCTGAACAGCAAACACACATTTTACCAACTTAGCATACAACTTATTCTCCCGGAGGATCAATAATACTTGTCTTAAATGATCCTGATGAGACTCCATATCAGGCGAGTAAATTAGTATGTCATCGAGGTAAATAACAACAAACCTCCCCACAAAATGATGAAAAATGTCATTGATAAAGTGCTGGAAGACCGCCGGGGCATTAGTCAAACCAAAGGGCATGACCAAGTTCTCAAAGTGAGATGAGATTCAGTTCCCGACAATCTAAACACGGTCCAAGAGTCCCATCTTTTCTTTTAACAAAAAAGAAGCCGGCAGCCACAGGTGACTTAGATGGTCTAATATTTCCTTTTGCCAAACTCTCGGTAATTGACACTCGCATAGCTACTCTTTCGGGTTGGGGAAAATTATATAACCGAGACTTTGGCAATTTAGCTCCGAGAATAAGATGGACCTTCAGAGAATATGTCCGAAATATCTGAAAGAAAAACGGAGGTAACGCCTTAGTGGATACCACAGAAATAGATGTGCTGAGAAAGTTGTCCATACAAAAATCACTCCAATTACTGATCTGTCTAGTTTGCCAATCAATGGTAGGATTAGGTTTGATCAACCATGGTAACCCTAGTACTAGAGGAGCAGGCAAACCCTTCAGCACAAAACAAGAAATGGACTCAACATGAGAATCACCCATCCTCAAATCAATATCCTGCACAATATGAGTGAGACATTTTTGTGAGAGAGGAGCGGAATCAATAGCAAACACTGATATCCCTTTGCTTAATGCGGTTGTCTTTAAACCATGACTCTGAACATTTTGATAATCAACAAGGTTAACCCCTGCTCCACTGTCAACAAATACTTCTAATTCAATATTTTCAGAGTCTAGCGCCACCACGGCAGGCAGGAGAAATCGGGTACTGCAGGTAGAAGACAAGAATACCTTTTCTGACTCCCCATTCACGCTACCAAGAGTAAGGGAACTCGATTTATTGGAAAGAACACCATTTTTATTTTATTTTCCACCTTGAGGTTTAATAAAAGGACAAACATTAATGAAATGTCCTTCTTTACCACAGAAGAAACAGAGTCTTCTCTGAACCCTAAGGTTCCTATTATCAGGGCATGAAGAGACCCGACCCAACTGCATAGGCTCCTCACCAAACACTGGCTCAAGTGTCTTTGTGCCCTGAGGGACAGAAGAGATAGTTTCCCCACATGATAGTGCATCCTGGTTGAGGGGAACCTTGCACCTCTCTCTCAGGCGTCTATCAATCCATACGGCTAGGGACATAGCCGCCTCCAAAGAATCAGGGTTTTCATGAAAAGCAAGGGCGTTTTTTAGTCTCTTAGACAGCCCCTGACAGAACTGACTACGGAGTGCTGGGTCATTCCACTCCGAGTCAGTCGCCCATCTTCTAAATTCAGAACAATATGACTCAGCAGAACGTTCTCCCTGACTCAAGCTATGCAGCTTAGATTCTGCCAGAGAGACCCGGTCTGGATCATCATAAATCAGGCTCAGGGCTCTGAAAAATTCATCCACCGATCAGAGGGACTGGGAACCCTCTTCTGATTTTCGTCCCCAGATGAGATCGGACGCAGACGAAAATACAATTTACAGGATTCTCTGAAACGAACAAAGTTATCACTTCCCCAGAAAACCTATCTGGGACGGCGACCTTAGGTTTAAGGCTGACCTTGTTCCCACTAGCGGAACCAGACGCCAGAGATCTCTAACACAGTGCAACCGAATTACAGAGGTCAGCTACCTCCAAAGACAATCTCTGCATCCACCAGAGCATCAACAGCTTCCATTTCCACACAGAGCAAGGGAAAAAATGACGCTATTGGCGGTTTATAATGTCACGGTAGGTGAGGGAAGAAAACCAAATACAACAAAAACACCAGACTAGGCCCCAAAGCTAGGGAAGAGGGAAAGGTCACCACCTGACAATCCCTGAGCCTTCCCTAAGCTCGGCTGACACTGAAACAAACCCTCAGCTAGGGAGCAGGAGATAAGCCAACCGGATCCTTCCACCGTGAAGGAACCAGCGTCTTCCTGAGGCCTAGTCAGAACACACAACAAAGGGGAAGGAAGGAGGACTTAGCATTAGACGGACGTGGAGCAGGAGATCCACCAAACACTAGCTGAGAACTCTAGGAGGAAATATAAACCGCAAGGACTGCAGTGAGAGGCGGGTATAAATAGAGCCACTAAACAGCTAATGAGCAGAACCTGTGCCAATGGCAGGCGGTGACGGGGACGAGCCTCCCTAGCATCACAGCTTTAAAGTATAAATAATTTAAAAAAATATATTCCTCTAATAAACAACCCTACGGATCCTGAAAAAATACTGCAAAAACTGTTTTTGTAGCCCAGCTAATGAAAAAAAAAGAAATACGCCAGTTAAACCACCAAGAAAAAAAAAATACAAACAAGGGTCTCCCCGTTAAGGAGTTGATAATTAAATGCAGATTTTTTTTCTTGTTTCATAAGAAAATCTGAGCATTTACTGGCTCTGAATTTCATTTCCTCCAGCTCCCCACAACCGCCTGTCATATTCCATTATCCTCCTCCAATACTGTTACTGGCCTCTAGAATGTCATTACTAAACATATGGACAAGGAGAGGACTCAATACTGCCCCCTTTGGTACCACACTAATAACTGTTATCCCTTCAATACTGCCCCCTGTGGTACCCCACTAGTAACTGTGACACCTCCAATACTGCCCCCCCTGTGTTACCCCACTAATAACAGTGACCCCTCCAATACTGCCCCCTGTGGTACCCCACTAATAACTGCGACCCCCCACAATACTGCCCCCTGTGGTACCCCACTAATAACTGTGACCCCTCCAATACTGTCCCCCTGTGGTACCCCACTAATAACTGTGATACCCTCAGTACTGCCCACTGTGGTACCCCACTAATAACTGTGATCCCCTCAGTACTGCCAACTGTGTTACCCCACTAATAACTGTAAACCCTCCAATACTGCCCCCTGTGGTACCCCACTAATAACAGTGATCCCCTCCAATACTGCCCCCTGTGGTACCCCACTAATAACTGCAACCCCCCACAATACTGCCCCCTGTGGTACCCCACTAATAACAGTGACCCCTCCAATACTCCCCCCTGTGGTACCCCACTAGTAACTGTAATCCCCTCAATACTAGCCCCTGTGGCACCCCACTAATAACTGTGATCCCCTTAGTACTGCCCACTGTGGTACCCTACTAATAACAATGACCCCTCCAATACTGCCCCCAGTGGTACCCCACTAATAACTGTGATCCCCTGAGTACTGCCCCCTGTGTTACCCCACTAATAACTGTAAACCCTCCAATACTGCCCACTGTGGTACCCCACTAATAACAGTGATCCCCTCAGTACTGCCCACTGTGGTACCCCACTTATAACTGTGACCCCTCCAATACTGCCGCCAGTGGTACCCCACTAATAACTGTGATCCCCTCAATACTGGCCCGCTGTGTTACCCCACTAATAACTGTGACCCCTCTAATACTTCCGCCTGTGGTACCCCACTAATAACAGTGACCCCTCCAATACTGCCCCCAGTGGTACCCCACTAATAACTGTGATCCCCTCAGTGCTGCCCACTGTGGTACCCCACTAATAACTGTGACCCCTACAATACTGCCCCCAGTGGTACCCCACTAATAACTGTGATCCCCTGAGTACTGCCCACTGTGGTACCCCACTAATAACTGTGACCCCTCTAATACTGCCCCCAGTGGTACCCCACTAATATCTGTGACCCCTCAATACTGCCCGCTGTGATACCCCACTAATAGCAGTGACCCCTCCAATACTGCCCCCTGTGGTACCCCACTAATAACTGTGATCACCTCAGTACTGGCCCCTGTGGTACCCCACTAATCACTGTGATCCCCTCAGTACTGGCCCCTGTGGTACCCCAATGGCAACACAATCTGAGGATATACCTGAGCTAGGCGTTACCCCAATTAAACGCATGCACTACTGGTCCCAGCATTCTCATTTTATGTACCAGCCCGGCACAGCAATATGCATTCACAGCCTTACCCCGATCCAGTCCAGAACTTACCTCCTCATAGATCTGATCAGATTAGTGTCCGGACCGATCCTTCAAAGAGTCCTGCACCTAAGGAACCTGAGGGAAACAAGGAGGATTAAGGGTAAAATCCCATTCGAAAGAAGATCGTACATGAAGTATAGAGTCACTGATTATAACCCCTTAATGCAATATACCGTACACGTGCAGCATTATGCAGAGGGAATTATATGGAGTCGCTGCTTGCAAACAAGGATAGGACATTTCTACAGGAGTTTAAAATAAAATGGCAGCATGCACACACCCGGAGTCTGTGTTTTGTTCACTGTAGAACTGATATGGTGGTGTGCATGATGCCTTACACTGTGAGAAGGGAGGACATGAGCATAGAAAGCCATCCGACAAAGCAGCAGAGCTTTTCTAGATTTCTGAGATTTGGCAGCAGCAGCAGCTAGGTGAAGGACATGCACACACTTTGCTGAAGCGAAAGGTTGAACTTGATGGAGCTGTGTCTTTTCTCAGCCTGTGTAACTATATACAGTATATACTCTGCCGAGTCCTCTGACTGGATGCTGAGAGGAACCCTGAATGGTGCGGTGTCCCAACTCCCTGATTGGTCAACATAGCAACATTTCAGGAATACTGGCAATACTGGCGCACATGCTGCTCTTAACACCTTAGTAACCACTCATATGCCTTTGTATGGCGGTCACTAAAGGGTCTTAGGCTGGGCGGCCACATTTTCACGGCGGCCCAGGCCGTGCATGTGCAGTGTGCCCTCTGTATAGGTGCAGAACCTATAAGATCTATCATAGCAATATGTCCCCAATATCTAAGATGAGACAACCCCTTTCAGTTGATGTCCATGTGCGGTCCACGACGTACACAGATGGAAATACCCATTAGATCGCTGTTGACCAAGTGCTCTTTCAATGGAGTGTAATCTCTTCCGAACGCTGCACATACTCGACTCAGAGTGCATGTGTTCTGACAGGATATCACTGCCAAACCCCTCTGTCCTCCCCCAGACCCCTCTGTCCTCCCCAGACATCCAATGCCTTCTACAAGACCCCTCTCTCCTCCCCAGACCCCTCTGGCCTCCCCCAAACATCTACTGCCTTCCCCCAGACCCCTCTGTCACCCCATAGACCCCTCTATCCTTCACTAGACCCCACTGGCCTCCCCCAGACCCCTCTGTCCCCCCAGACCCTTCTGTCCTCCCCCAGACCCCTCTGTCCTCCCCCAGACCCCTCTGTCCCCCCAGACCCCACTATCCTCCCCCAGATCCCTCTGTCCTTCCCAGACCCCTCTGTCCTCCCCCAGACCCCTCTGTCCTCCCCCAGACCCCTCTGTCCCCCCAGACTTCTCTGTCCTCCACCAGACCCCTCTGTCCTCCACCAGACCTCTCTGTCCTCCCCCAGACCCCACTATCCTCCCCCAGATCCCTCTGTCCTTCCCAGACCCCTCTGTCCTCCACCAGACCCCTCTGTCCTCCCACAGACCCCTCTGTCCTCCACCAGACCCCTCTGTCCTCCACCAGACCCCTCTGTCCTCCCCCAGACCCTTATGTCCTCCCACAGACCCCTCTGTCCTCCCCCAGACCCCTCTGTCCTCCACCAGACCCCTCTGTCCTCCACCAGACCCCTCTGTCCTCCCCCAGACCTCTCTGTCCTCCCCCAGACCCCACTATCCTCCCCCAGATCCCTCTGTCCTTCCCAGACCCCTCTGTCCTCCACCAGACCCCTCTGTCCTCCCCCAGACCCCTCTGTCCCCCAGACCCTTCTGTCCTCCCCCAGACCCCTCTGTCCTCCCCCAGACCTCTCTGTCCTCCCCCAGACCCCACTATCCTCCCCCAGATCCCTCTGTCCTTCCCAGACCCCTCTGTCCTCCACCAGACCCCTCTGTCCTCTCCCAGACCCCTCTGTCCTCTCCCAGACCCCTTTGTCCTTCCCTAGACCTCTCTGTCCTCCACCAGACCCCTCTGTCCTCCCCAGATCCCTCTGTCCTCCCCCAGACCCCTCTGCCCTCCCCCAGATCCCTCTGTCCTTCACCAGTTCCCTCTGTCCTTCACCAGTTCCCTCTGTCCTCCCCCAGATCCCCCTGTCCTCCCCCAGATCCCTCTGTCCTCTCACAGACCCCTCTGTCCTCCACCAGATCCCTCTGTCCTCCCCCAGATCCCTCTGTCCTTCCCCAGACCCCTCTGGCCTCCCCCAAACATCCACTCCCTTTCCCCAGACCCCTCTGTCCTCCACCAGACCCCTCTGTCCTCCCATAGACCCCTCTGTCCTCCACCAGACCCCTCTATCCTCCACCAGACCCCTCTGTCCTCCACCAGACCCCTCTGTCCTCCACAGACCCCTCTGGCCTAGAAGATTTGGTGGCTCTCTTACACCTGAGCTGGTCCTGTATTCGGTCAGTCTATATCTAGTGTGTATAATCAGCCTTAATAGTTTTTTTTTAGATTTTTAAAATTGTGTAAAGAAGAAGTTACATAAAAACCATCACTCACCCGTGAACTCCCTGCTGCTCGGGTTCTCCCGGCTGCTCCTGCAGAAAACCTCCAATGTGTACGGGGGGCGATGGGAGGGAGAGAAAACCTCCAATGTGTATGGGGGGCGATGGGAATGTGTAAGAACAGCTGCTGAGGAAGACTGTGGGATGGACGCAGTAATTTAAAACCACCATATAGCAGAGGTGTTATATGACGGGACATTTGTGAAGTCAGTGTGAAATGCAGCAGAATTCACAAATGGCCAAATTTATAGCTTTTAAAGAAAATATTTTTCAGCATTTACATACAAATAAATAAATAAAGACATTAAATATAGGTTTCTGAGTTGCCGCTTTTTGCTGCAGGACGATGAAACACTTCTTTATTTTCTTGCTAATCTTTTAGTCCCAGAGGGAGCTGAGCCTGAGATGGTGTGAGCGGGTGTGACACCTGCTGGGCAGTATTCAATGTCTCTGGTGCGCGGGCTGGAACTGGTGGGATAATGCTCGGCTGGTTTCTGGATCCGTCCCCGCCGGAAGCTTCCGGTCATACTGCCGGCCACATTCACTATAACGGGGACCGGTGGAGATCTGGCCGCAACTAAGCAAACATGCCGAGAATTAGGCGGACGCAGCGGTTTTTGTCCGGCTGATTCCCTCCATTTTTTCTGTGTTGAGGCCAGATCTCCATTACAGTGAATGGGGATGAACGGAATTCCGGCAGTGAAGGATCCTGCAGCCCGCATAACGCAGATGGGAAACAGGCCTTATATAAGGTGTAGTATATAATTTATCAGTACGAGTATCTTCCAGGAGAGAGTTAACTGGTTTGTCCATTTTTCTAGCTATCATCCTAATACAGTAAAAAAATCTGTGCCATACGGTCAATTCAGAAGACTTGCTCGTATTAATACAACCCCAACGAGCTCTAAAAAAACAAGCGTTAGATTTGCGTGACAGACTGAGACACAGAGGGTACCCCCCAGATTTGTTAAATCAAGCCATGCAAAAAGCGTACAAAAGAGTACATCAGACAGAATTGAGGGAGGGTAAAATAACAACCGAATCTCCCCCACCCTTTGCCTTTGGCCTTATTCACACGTCCGTTGTGTTTATGGATCCGCAAATTGCAGATCCTTAAACACACCCGACCGGGAGCCCCATGGAAATGTCTATTCTTGTCCGCAATTGCGGGCAAGAATAGGACATGCTCTACTTTTTTGCGGAGCTGCGGCCGTAAGATCGGCGGCGCGCTCCTCAAAAACTGATGCGGAGAGCACAGTGTGTGCTCTCCGCATCGTTCAGTGCCCCATTCACAGTCAATGGGTCCGCATGTATTCCGCAGAATTGCGGAATACATGCGGACGACATTGCGGACGTGTGAATAGGGCCTTTTCCTTTAAATATAGCTGAAAGAATAAAACAGGTTATAAGGAAAAATTGGAACATCTTAGCGAGGGATGATTCATTAAAACAACTAAAAGGCACAAAACCAGTAATAGCGTTTAGAAGGTGCCATACAATACGGGACCAGGTGGTAACAAGTCATTTTAGAAAAAAATGCTGCACATGGCTGTCTGAACAGAGGCCAAAAGGGAATAAGAGATGCAGAAGTTGCTCCTTCTGCAACTTCAATTCCCAATTGTCAGTGATCTCCTTTGCAGGGATAGAGCACAAGGTTTTTCCACTTATCACCTGTCGTAGCAAGTTTGTGGTCTATTTAATTTTATGTAGATGCGGACGCTTCCACATTGGTAAAGCCAGACGCTGTTTATTCGAAAGATTCCGAGAACACCTAAATTTCTTAAAAACAGGACAGGGTGTCCCTCGACTAATAGATCATGTGAACAGGGAACATAATGGAAACCCCTGTGTATTGACCTTTGCTGGTCTTGAAATAGTTAACCGTACAGAGAGCGGTGGAGACAGGGAGAGGGATCTTCTGAGAAGAGAAACCAAGTGGATCCTACGTACAGATGCAATGGGTCCCCTGGGATTAAATGAGAAAATAGACATGAATGGATTTCTGTAATGAATTATTCCTGTGTGTATTGTAATTTCATATTTTTATTGTTTTATTAGTTTATGTACTTGCACATGCACTCACACTCAGTGGCGTACACACAATCCATGGGGCCCCGGTGCGAAACCGAATCATGGGCCCCCCCCTCAAACCCGCCCCCCTCGGTCATTTGCCAGGGCCCTCAGGCCAGTGAGGCCACTCAAGGCTACCCCTCCCCCCCCTGGTCATCTGCCAAGGACCTCAGGCCACTCAAGGCTTACCCCTCCCCCCCCCCCTCGGTCATTTGCCAGGGCCCTTATGCCAGTGAGGCCACTTAAGGCTTACCCCTCCCCCCCCCTCGGTCATTTGCCAGGGCCCTCATGCCAGTGAGGCCACTTAAGGCTTACCCATCCCCCTCCCGGTCATCTGCCAGGGTCCAGGCCCTCAGTCAAGGCTTTTCCACCTGACCTTAGCCAACCCAAACCCCCCCCCCCCCTCAGAGGAGAGCTTTTTGCTCATTGGCAGCCGGATTGCTCATGCTTTAGTTTTGATTCAAATTCCGCCGAGCCCCCAGACCCCCCCCGCCCCCCCGCCCGCGTGCGCTTAGCAGCATCCAGCACAACAAGCAGAGATTCGTGCTGCAGGCGCAGCGTTCACTTTTCTTACCGGCTGGGGCTGGGCGACTGGCTTTACTGCGGGGCGGTACTGGGCAAGGCTCCTGCTGGCTGGCAGTGGCTCCCTCTCAGACGTCTCCCCTCTGGTCTAGTCGGGTACCGTCTGCTGCTGGCGCCGCCCACGTGAGTTCGCGCGCGCATGTTCCCGCGAGACCTGCCGCAGGCAGTTCGCAGGTCTCGCGGGACGATCGAGGACTGGAGAACTCAGTATTACTTTGCGCGCAGCTGCAGGACCCCTATATGTACGCCCCTGCTCACACTATTGAAAGGGTCTCGCTATTCACCAAGAACCCTTGTCCACTGGTGTGGAAACTCAGGTGTTGATTAATCAATGAACGAGATGATGCGGCTTCCTGTGCATATTTGCAAGTGCCGTGAGTGAGAAGCCAGAAGAAGCGCACACGCGCGAAACTGCTGTTGCTTTATGCTGTGTTTGCACCGTATGTACCCCCCTCCTGCTATGAAATAAAGCATATCCCTCTACAACCGGTGAGTGCCACTCGTTTTAATATTCTCCTTCGCATTTACTCTGACCAGTGGCTGTGTGTGTTTATTTTGGGGAAGGTGGGGTTTTGATAGTGGTATAAAGGTGGTTGGAGGGCCCGAAGAATAAATAATAAGGTACTCAAATCCCATTCAACTTGAATGAATCCGCATCTGTTTATTCTGTAAAAAGATAGGTTCTTTCCGCTCCGCATTTCCGGATTTGTGGACCCATTTAAATGACTGGATCCACATCCGTGATACAGAATGCACATGGAACGGTGCCCCTTGTATTGCGGATCCGCATATGCGGCCCGCAATATGGCAATGAAAAACCTACAGTCCGTTCGTGTGCAAGATGCCTTAGGCTGTGGTCGCAGCGGTCCGACACGTGGTTCTTCACAGGTCTGATGGCTATGGGTAGAGTACATGTGGCATCTCATTAGGTTTCCAGTAGAGTCCACCATGTGACATCGGGACATGTCTTCTAAGATTAGTGATATGGACACAAGGGAACAGATCGGATCTTCCAGATCACATGAAGGACACGGAAGAGTTAGAATTCTGTTACCAGTGGATTCCTATGTGAGTTCACAATATAACAGCCCCCAGTAGAGGCGGGGGAGGGGGGACAGCTGGAGTTCTGCACCTGCCCCCCCTCGTCACCCTCCACTATGTGTGACACATGAAGACACAGCTCAGGCTGCGTTTCCTTTTACCTTTCTTTTTCTTGCTGTACCGACTCTTTTTTTTTATTCTATATTTGTATTGTATTTGCCGTAACGTTTTTATTTTTCAGCTCACATAGCCGTACGAGGGCTTGTTTTTATTGGTGGGACAAGTTGTACTTTGTAATGGCGCCATTTAGTGATGTGGACCTTTAGGCCTCTGTCACATCAGCGAGTTTTCTGTCCGGACGCGATGCGTGCTGTGAACACGTAGCACCTGACCGTTCATTACGCCAGGTCTGTGCACATCACTTTTCACGCGCCATCTCTGTGTCCAGGAAGAATCGCAGCTCGTTCTATATTGTGCGTTTCTCACCCAGATCTGGCTCTATAGAAGTGAATGGCGCTTGTGTGAAAAACGGAAGACATCCGGATACAATGTTGCTTGGAGATGTAGATTGTTTTTCTTTAAGCACAGGAAAAACACATACTACACAATCCGGACAGAAAAAAACACCGAAAGCAATTGCTGAACAAAAATTAAATAAACTTGTGTGCAAAATCATCAGTTTTTTATATTATTGAAAAAGGTAATCCTAAAACATAACATTTATTGGTAATCCAAATAAAATAAGTTCTGTCCACAGATAAAGTGCAAAACCAGATCAACAGCTGGGATCAAGGGTGTGTTAACCCCCGATTATACAACATTTAGTATCCCAAAAGGAAAATAGATAAAGTGCACGGCGGCACTGATAACCAGCACGTCCTACCAGTACCAAGGGACGGTCAGCAAATCCGTATCCGGTTACTTAAGCAGTATGATACCCATCTGAAGGTGATGTCCAAACAGCAGAAAGATGGCAGTGATAATACGCCACGTAGGGTCCCTATTGATGCCCTGTGGCTAGCTAACCGCTTCACCCTGATGCTAGGAGATATATAGCAGCCTGACCACAGGGCACTCGTCCTGAGAAGGGCGACCCCGTCCGGAACCTGTCCCTCAGCAATAAAGTTCTGTATGTCCCTATAAGCAAAAACACCCCCTACGCGCATGTTTCACTGCCAGGACAAAAGCAGTTCATCAGGGGAGATGAAACAATGTTGGGGATCAATATATGTGAATAAACCACAGATCTCATACAGCAAGTTAAAGATGAAACCCCCAAGCAAATGGGGTGTACGTCTGCTGGTAGAGAGGGGTGCCAAGGTGGTGGGACCCCCGAGGGGCAACCTGAAATATAGGAGGTAAAGGTGGTGCAGGATAAGGATTAAACAACCCTGCACATGGGACGCCAACTACACTGGCGCTACGGCCTCTTTTAAATACCTCGCTCTGTCTGCCGCCATGTGTGATACCCATAGCCAATGAGCGCACGCGCCTGCCTGCCTGTCTGCACGGCACGTGCGCTCATCATGAGTCCAGAGCGCAGGAAAGTGCAAAGAGAAACAGAGCATTCCCGCGCATGCGCGATCTAACTCAGAATATCGCGAGATCACGTCACTCTGCCGGCTGAAACGACCATAGCGTTAGGAGTTATTACCGATTCAAGTTACTCCTATGCGCTCACAGGTTGCTAGGCAATGGGACGCCTTGCCGCAACCTGAGCACATTGGTCCTCGATCAGACCTAGAACATGGTATTTAAGGCAAATTGCGATAGTCAACGCAAAGGGAAAGCTGGGTGATAGCCCAACAACAGAAACCTTGGCCATTAACACTAACTGATAAGCATTCTAGTGGTTAGAAGTAGAGATGAGCGAACATTAAAAAAAAGTCAGTTGTTCGGCGTTCGGGTGGTGGTAAGTCGCGCATCCCGTTATTGATTCCACTATCGCGGCATATGGAATCCATAAGGGGCGGCTGCCACCAACCCGAACTGTTGCACAGCCGAAGGACCTGGGGTGACGTTACTGTCATGTGATCAGTGCAGGGGGCGTGGCTCAGTGGGGGATCAAATCCAGTGCTGAGCCACGCCCCCTGCACTGATCACATGACGGTGACGTCACCCCAGGTCCTTCGGCTGTGCAACAGTTCGGGTTGGTGGCAGCCGCCCCTTATGGATTCCATATGCCGCGATAGTGGAATCCATAACGGGATGCGCAATTAACCACCACCCGAACCCCGAACAACGGACTTTTTTTTAATGTTCGCTCATCTCTAGTTAGAAGGTATCTTAGGTAAATTGAAAAGCAAATTAATAAAATTAATTAAAACATGGGTGGTGGCAATACCCCATTCCAAAACCCATAAAGGTCAGGCCATAAAAAGAAGGCCATCACTCATGCAGGGGGAAAGAAATTGTCCCTAATTTGCAGGGTACAATATTGAATCTTGGGTACTGAGAGCAGAGGAGCATATTGCCCCATTAAAGGGACAGTCACCGAGGGTCCCAGGTTATTTACAAAAAACAACTAAAGCTTAGTTGTTCATTAAGCTCTGTCGGGGTGACCGTCTGTAAGAGAACATGCCTCACGCTGTAATAAAATCTTATCCCAGTCCCCCCCCACGTTTAGGGGGACTGACAGCTTCAATGCCCATGACCCTGGGGTCTCCCTGATGGCAGTCACAGACGTGGCGAGCGACCGCTGTGTCAAGGCGATTTTCAAAATCATCAGTTTTTCCCTGAACAGATCCTGACACCGGCCTCTTTCACACGGTCAGTATTTGGTCAGTGTTTTTGCGTCAGTATTTGTAAGCCAAAGCCAGAAGCCATTCCGAAACACAGAAGAGTTGCAAATACTTCTATTCTACCTTTTCCGGTTTTGGCTTACAAATACTGACCAAATACTGACTGTGTGAAACCGGCCACATTCCGCATCGTTTATGTGAAAGAGGCCTTGGGTCTGTTTTACATACAATGGGGAAGATATGCGTTAGATACACCGGCGATTTTGCACATTTTCCCACTTACAATGAATGGAGGAGAGATCTGTAATTATTATTGTTCAAACACTTCATCTGTGAGAGACAGAATCTAAAAATACAGAACATCACATTGACTGATTGTTTAATATACGGTATATATATACGGTATACTGAGCTTGGTTCTGATGCTGTATATATGTACTGAGCTTGGTTCTGGTACTGTATGTATGTACTGAGCTTGGTTCTGATGCTGTATGTATGTACTGAGCTTGGTTCTGATGCTGTCTTCATGTAATGGTTTTGGCTCTGATGCTGTATATATGTACTGAGCTTGGTTCTGATGCTGTATATATGTACTGAGCTTGGTTCTGATGCTGTATATCTGTACTGAAATTGGTTCTGAGGCTGTATATCTGTACTGAGCTTGGTTGTGGTGCTGTATATCTGTACTGAGCTTGGTTGTGGTGCTGTATATCTGTACTGAGCTTGGTTCTGATGCTGTATATCTGTACTGAGCTTGGTTCTGATGCTGTATATCTGTACTGAGCTTGGTTCTGATGCTGTATATCTGTACTGAGCTTGGTTCTGATGCTGTATGTATGTACTGAGCTTGGTTCTGATGCTGTCTTCATGTAATGGTTTTGGCTCTGATGCTGTATATATGTACTGAGCTTGGTTCTGATGCTGTATATATGTACTGAGCTTGGTTCTGATGCTGTATATATGTACTGAGCTTGGTTCTGATGCTGTATATCTGTACTGAGCTTGGTTCTGATGCTGTATATCTGTACTGAGCTTGGTTCTGATGCTGTATGTATGTACTGAGCTTGGTTCTGATGCTGTCTTCATGTAGTGGTTTTGGTTCTGATGCTGTATGTACTGAGCTTGGTTCTGGTGCTGTATATATGTACTGAGCTTGGTTCTGAGCAGCACCCACGGGGATTTCTAATCCTCCTGAAAATGTAGGACAGGAGATGTCAATTAATCAATTCAATACAGCTCCTATAAAACTGCCTTACTTAGTCCCTCTATTGTGTTTTTTTCTGTCTTTCCTGGGAAAGGACATCCTTCTGGAGAAGGGCGATGTTGGGAAGTATTTTGTATTTTTTTATTTCTGAATCTTGCTTTCCCTCAGTTATTTCTCTCAGGACCAGTGTCCTGTTGTGATATCATTTAGGAGACGCTAGTTCTGGCACTGCATTACCTGTATAGGGCTGTGGCTCTTAAGTTACTTAGCGGGCAGTGCATCCCTCAGGTGGTTCCACCTCCCCCCGCTGGCGCTGCGTGCGTGCGTCCTGTGCGTCTGCCGCCTAGCAGGGAGGAGGGAGGGAGAGATAAAAGTTGCTGGCGTCCATCATTCGGTGCCGCTCTGCTGTGCTTTTGCCACTCTCCCAGGAGGTAAGTAATCCTTCAGAATGTTGTTTTTACCTTCGGAGCTCTCTGCTGTGTTGCAGAAGCAATCTTCTCTTGCTAGAACGAGTGAGTGAGATACAGGCTGGCCGGGCTGCAGGGAGTTTGCTGCCATCTAGTGGATGGTTGCACAAATTTCACTCACTGGCAATACAGTTCTGTTAGTATCCTTACTGGTGGTGGTTTTCTCTGTACTTAAACTTTCTGCATAATAAAGGGATATGTTATAAATATTTTTTATATAGATGGGGAATTCACCTATTAGGTTATGGTCACCATAGAGCAGATTAAACTATTGCTTCTCTGCCCTATTATAGAGAAATGTCTCACGGTTCTGAGGATAGAGGCTCCACTGCAAGAAAGTCCGCCGGAAAGCGAAAACATACGTCTTGCAGATCATGTAACACCCTGCTGCCAGATGGTAGTGAATTTTATTTCTGCCTAAATTGCAGAGCTAATGACTTTCCTGTAGAGGACCAGCCCTTATCTAATAAAGACATGTTATTATGGATGAAGGACTTTGTACATGATGTGTTTAAACAGTTTAAAGACAGTGAAACTGGAGCGTCTCAGACAGAGTTAAGACCGGCGGCTACTACTAGAATGGATTCTTCTCCCAGAGAATCCGACATGTTTGAGGAATAGAGTCATAGACAAAGTTAGCTCCTCGGAATCAGAGGAGAGTGATCAGGTGTTTTGCTTACAGTTCGGGAATAGTTAAATGACAATAAAAACCAGACACATAAAGAATAAGTAATTTATTCAGTATGTAAAAGCTTGCATATATAAAAATTAGAATATTAAACTCAAAAATAGCATATTGCACGTATGACCCCTGCACCCTCCCGTACAATATACAGTATAACCCCTGTACCATCCCGTACTATATACAGTATAACCCCTGTACCATCTCGTACAATATACAGTATAACCCCTGTACCATCTCGTACAATATACAGTATAACCCCTGTACCATCCCATACAATATACAGTATAACCCCTGTACCATCCCATACAATGTACAGTATAACCCCTGCACCCTCCCGTACAATATACAGTATGACCCCTGTACCATCTCGTACAATATACAGTATAACCCCTGTACCATCCCATACAATATACAGTATAACCCCTGTACCATCTCGTACAATATACAGTATAACCCCTGTACCATCTCGTACAATATACAGTATAACCCCTGTACCATCCCATACAATACAGTATAACCCCTGTACCATCTCGTACAATATACAGTATAACCCCTGTACCATCCCGTACAATACAGTATAACCCCTGTACCATCTCGTACAATATACAGTATAACCCCTGTACCATCTCGTACAATATACAGTATAACCCCTGTACCATCCCGTACAATATACAGTATAACCCCTGTACCATCCCGTACAATACAGTATAACCCCTGTACCATCCCGTACTATATACAGTATAACCCCTGTACCATCCCGTACTATATACAGTATAACCTCTGCACCATCCCATACAATATACAGTATAACCCCTGTACCATCTCGTACAATATACAGTATAACCCCTGTACCATCCCATACAATACAGTATAACCCCTGTACCATCTCGTACAATATACAGTATAACCCCTGTACCATCCCATACAATACAGTATAACCCCTGTACCATCTCGTACAATATACAGTATAACCCCTGTACCATCTCGTACAATATACAGTATAACCCCTGTACCATCCCGTACAATACAGTATAACCCCTGTACCATCTCGTACAATATACAGTATAACCCCTGTACCATCCCGTACAATATACAGTATAACCCCTGTACCATCCCGTACAATACAGTATAACCCCTGTACCATCCCGTACTATATACAGTATAACCCCTGCACCATCTCGTACAATATACAGTATAACCCCTGTACCATCCCGTACAATATACAGTATAACCCCTGTACCATCCCATACAATACAGTATAACCCCTGTACCATCTCGTACAATATACAGTATAACCCCTGTACCATCCCATACAATACAGTATAACCCCTGTACCATCCCGTACAATATACAGTATGACCCCTGTACCATCCCGTACAATACAGTATAACCCCTGTACCATCCCATACAATACAGTATAACCCCTGTACCATCTCGTACAATATACAGTATAACCCCTGTACCATCCCATACAATACAGTATAACCCCTGTACCATCCCGTACAATATACAGTATGACCCCTGCGCCATCCCGTACAATATACAGTATGACCCCTGTACCATCCCGTACAATATACAGTATAACCCCTGTACCATCCCATACAATATACAGTATAACCCCTGTACCATCCCGTACAATATACAGTATAACCCCTGCACCATCCCGTACAATATACAGTATAACCCCTGTACCATCCCATACAATATACAGTATAACCCCTGTACCATACCGTACAATATACAGTATAACCCCTGCACTATCCCGTACAATATACAGTATAACCCCTGTACCATCCCATACAATATACAGTATGACCCCTGCACCATCCCATACAATATACAGTATGACCCCTGCACCATCCCATACAATACAGTATAACCCCTGTACCATCTCGTACAATATACAGTATAACCCCTGTACCATCCCGTACTATATACAGTATAACCTATGTACCATCCCATACAATATACAGTATAACCCCTGTACCATCCCGTACAATATACAGTATGACCCCTGTACCATCCCGTACAATACAGTATAACCCCTGCACCATCCCGTACAATATACAGTATGACCTCTGCACCATCCCATACAATATACAGTATAACCCCTGTACCATCCCGTACAATATACAGTATAACCCCTGTACCATCCCGTACAATACAGTATAACCCCTGTACCATCCCGTACAATATACAGTATAACCCCTGCACCCTCCCATACAATATACAGTATAACCCCTGTACCATCCAGTACAATATACAGTATAACCCCTGCACCCTCCTGTACAATATACAGTATAACCCCTGTACCATCCCGTACAATATACAGTATAACCCCTGCACCATCCCATACAATATACAGTATAACCCCTGTACCATCCCGTACAATATACAGTATAACCCCTGTACCATCCCATACAATATACAGTATAACCCCTGTACCATCCCGTACAATATACAGTATAACCCCTGTACCATCCCGTACAATACAGTATGACCCCTGTACCATCTCGTACAATACTGTATAACCCCTGTACCATCCCGTACTATATACAGAATAACCCCTGTACCATCTCGTACAATATACAGTATAACCCCTGTACCATCCCGTACAATATACAGTATAACCCCTGCACCATCCCATACAATATACAGTATAACCTCTGCACCCTCCTGTACAATATACAGTATGACCCCTGTACCATCCCGTACAATATACAGTATAACCCCTGTACTATCCCATACAATGTACAGTATAACCCCTGCACCATCCCGTACAATATACAGTATAACCCCTGTACCATCCCGTACAATATACAGTATAACCCCTGTACCATCCCATACAATATACAGTATAACCTCTGCACCATCCCGTACAATATACAGTATAACCCCTGTACCATCCCGTACAATATACATTATAACCCCTGTACTATCCCATACAATGTACAGTATGACCCCTGCACCATCCCGTACAATATACAGTATGACCTCTGCACCATCCCATACAATATACAGTATAACCCCTGCACCATCCCGTACAATATACAGTATAACCCCTGCACCATCCCGTACAATATACATTATAACCCCTGTACTATCCCATACAATGTACAGTATGACCCCTGCACCATCCCGTACAATATACAGTATGACCTCTGCACCATCCCATACAATATACAGTATAACCCCTGTACCATCCCGTACAATATACAGTATAAACCCTGTACCATCCCATACAATATACAGTATGACCCCTGCACCATCCCGTACAATATACAGTATGACCTCTGCACCATCCCATACAATATACAGTATAACCCCTGCACCATCCCGTACAATATACAGTATGACCCCTGTACCATCCCATACAATATACAGTATGACCCCTGTACCATCCCGTACAATATACAGTATAACCCCTGCACCATCCCATACAATATACAGTATAGTCCTCTCTGTGATCACTGGACCATATATAAACCATACGGGGGAAAATACTCTCAGAAACCCTGTTTCTGACCCTTATGTTAAAACATAACTTTCGTTTGATTGCTCTAATATCTAAACACCTAAAGGAAAAAAATAATTTTAAAAAGCTGCTGTTTCTCTACATGACCGGTTGTTTATAGTAGTGGTAATAGAGTGGTTATAGTAATGGTAATAGAGTCTCAAGGATCTATAAAAGCAGCTACACTATTTTTACAGACCTTTTAGACTCTATTAACACTACTATCAACATAAAGTCATCTAGAGAAACAGTAGTTTTTTTTTCCTTTAGATGTTAAAACATAACTTTAATTTGATTTCTCCAAAGGAAAAAATAGAATTTTAAAAACCTGCTGTTTATCTAGATGACCTTATGTTAATAGTAGTGTTAATAGAGTCTCAAAAATAGTGTAGCTGCTTTTATAGACCCGTGAGACTCTATTACCACTACTATAAACAACCAGTCATCTAGAGAAACATCAGCTTTTTAAAATTATTTTTTTTCCTTTAGGTGTTAAAGCAATCAAATGAAAGTTATGTTTTAACATAAGGGTCAGAAGCCGGGTTTTGTTTAGGCTCTTGGTTATTAGTTCATAAAGCTCCACATTGAGCTCCCGGCAGTAGGTAGAAGCCTGCAGGGCACTTCTGTTATCACCTGGGCACATGCTCTTTGCTCAGAGGCCCCATTCCTACCATGCTATCCCTGGGACTTCATCAGCAGTCAGTAATGGCGCAGAAGGGGCGGTGCTCCTCCTGATAACGGAAAAGGAAGCTGCTCCTGTGTTCAGCTCCTGAGAGGATCAGCCAATGGCACGGCAGCCAGCTGATACTGGCCAATCAGCAGCCTCCTTTCTAATAACAAAGCTCTGTAATGTACGGAGCTCTGTTATTGGAGATTTCAGGGATCAGCTGTGTTGCTCTGCTGCCTGCAGTGCCTGTGCTCTTCACAGCGCTCAGTGCGCTGATGAATGGCAGTGAAATCTGCGGCTGAGCGCACATTCTAAGCCTTTAGTCAGCCTGATTAGGGTGTGCCCAGGCACACCCCGTGCGCACACCTATGAGAATGGTCATTGGACCCAGAAATATTTGCGCAGCTCATGAAGCGCTGGGGTCGTCCCCAGATAGATCTAATGGCTACTCGGAACAATGCAAAGGTTCCTCTATTTTGCTCCCGATTCAAGGGGGACAACCCCTGGGTGCTGGATGCCCTCTCAGTCCCGTGGGACTTCTCACTGGCCTACATATTTCCGCCCATACCTATGATCCCAAAGGTCTTGCAGAAGATCAGACGGGACCAGGTCTCAACAATCCTAATCTGTCCGTACTGGCCCAAGAGGGCATGGTTTGCCTGACTGATGGTGATTAGCAAGAACACCCTTTGGAAGCTCCCACAGATTCCGCACCTGGTGACGCAGGGCAACAGATGTTGTCCGCATTTACGCCACCTGTTCATCGAAGAACAAAGGGGAAAAACTAACAAAAGCCTCAATATCCAGATGGATACGAGAAGCTATCACTATCTGCTATGAGCTTAATGGATCAGAAGCGCCAAAACCCATAAGGGCTCATTCCACGCGCGCTATAGCCACATCATGGGCAGAGAAAAGATCTGTCCCCATAGACCAGATCTATAGAACAGCGTCCTGGAGCTCGTCCAACACGTTTGTGAAGCACTACAGACTGGATATGAGATAAACAGGAGAGATGGCTTTTGGCAGAGCGGTAATACAGTCCGCGGTATAATGGAGAGCCCTCCCTGTAGGATTACTATACTAAATCCCCGTTGGTGCTGCTGCTATAGGACGACAAGGAAAGTCTAATTTTTTTCTTACCGTAAATTCTCTTTCCTTAAGTCCAAAGCAGCAGCACATACTTACCCACCCAATAAAGTGATTGTTGAACCTTACCTTGAGTGTTTTTTTTGTATGACTGGAAGTTCAGTTGGAAGTACACAATAGGAGGCACTAAGTTAGGCAGTTTTATAGGAGCTGTATTAAATTGATTAATTGACATCTCCTGTCCTACATTTTCAGGAGAATTAGAAATCCCCGTGGCTGCTGCTGCCTTGGACTAAAGGAAAGAGAATTTACGGTAAGAAAAAATTACACTTTATGTACTGAGCTTGGTTCTGGTGCTGTATTTATGTAATGAGCTTGGTTCTGATGGTGTGTTTATTTAATGGGTTTGGTTCTGGTGCTGTATCCATGTAAGGAGCTGGTTCTGGTGTTATATGTATGTACTCAGCTTGGTTCTGGTGCTGTATATATGTAATGTGCTTGGTTCTGGTGCTGTATATATATACTCAGCTTGGTTCTGGTGCTGTATGTATGTACTGAGCTTGCTTCTGGTGCTGTATATATGTACTTGGCTTGGTTCTGGTGCTGTATTTATGTAATGAGCTGGTTCTGGTACTGTATTCATGTAATGGACTTGGTTCTGGTGCTGTATTTATGTACTGAGCTTGGTTCTGGTGCTTTATGTATGTACTGAACTAATTTCTGGTACTGTATTTATGTAATGAGTGGGTTCTGGTGCCGTATTTATATAATGGGCTTGGTTCTGGTGCTGTATGTACTGAGCCTGGTTCTGGTGCTGTATTTATGTAATGATCTTGGTTCTGGTGCTGTATTATTTATGTAATGGGTTTGGTTCTGGTGCTGTGTTATGTAATGAGCTGTATGTTTGTAATGAGCTTGGTCCTGGTGTTGTTATTATGTAGTGAGCTTGTTTGTTGTGCTATAATTATATAATGAGCTTGGTTCTGGTGCTGTATATATGTACTAAGCTTGGTTCTGGCGCTGTATGTATGTACTGAGCTTGGTTCTGGTGCTGTATATATGTACTGTGCTTTATTCTGGGGCTATATTTATTTAATGAGCTGGTTCTGATGCTGTATGTATGTAATGAGCTTGGTTCTGGTGCTGTATTTATGTGATGTGCTGGATTCTGGTGCTATAATTTCAAGCTTGGTTCTAATTCTATATGTATACAATAAGCTTGGCTCTAGTGCTGTATATAGGTACTGAACTTGGTTCTGGTGCTATATTTATGTAATGCGCTTGGTTTTGTTGCTGTATTTATGTAATGGGTTTGGTTCTGGTGCTGTATTTAAGGAATGAGCTTATTTCTGCAGCTTTATTCATGTAATATTCTTGGTTCTGGTGCTGTATTTATGTACTGAGCTTGGTTTTAGTGCTCTATTTATATAATAAGATTGGTTTTAGTTCTATATGTATATAATGAGCTTGGTTCTGGTGCTGTATTTATGTAATGAGCTGGTTCTGGTGCTTTTTTATGCAATGGGCTTGGTTCTGGTGCTGTAAATATGTATTGAGCTTGGTTCTGGTGTTGTATTAACATAATAGGTTTTGTTCTGGTGCGGTTTTTAAGTAATGGGTTTAGTCCTTGTGCTGTAGTTATGTCATGAGCTTGGTTTTGGTGCTGTGTTTATGTAATAAGCTTGGTTCTGGGACCATATTTATTCAATGGGTTTTCTTCTAGTGCTGTATTTATGTAATGAGCTTGGTTCTGGTTCTATAATTATGTACTAAGCTTGGTTCTGGTTCTATATGTATATAAAGAACTTGGTACTTGCGCTGTATTTATGTAAGGAGCTTGGTTCTGGTGCTGTATTTATGTAAGGAGCTTAGTTCTGGCACTGTGTATATGTACTGAGTTTGGTTCTGGTGCTGTATATATGTAATGTGCTTGGTTCTGGGGCTGCATATATGTACTGAGCTTGGTGGTTCTGGTGCTATCTTTATGTAATGAGTTTGGTTCTGAACTGAGCTTGGTTATAGTTTTATATGTATATCATGAGTGTGGTTATTGTGCTGTATTGATGTAATGTGCTTGGTTCTGGTGCTATAATTATGTACTGAGTTTGGTTCTAATATTATATATATAATGAGCTTGGTTCTGGTTCTTTATGTAATGGGCTTGGTTCTCGTACTGTGTATATGTGTGTATATATATATATATATATATATATATATATATATATATATATATAATTACACTAAGCTTGGATCTGGTGCTGTTTTAATGTAATGGGTGTGGTTCTGGGGCTGTATATATGTAATAAGCTTGGTTCCGGTGCTGTATTTATGTAATGGGCTTGGTTATGGGGCTGTATATATGTAGTGGGGCTTAATTCTGTTGTGGAATTTATGTACTGAGCTTGGTTTTGGGGCTGTATTATGTAATGGTTTGGTTCTGGTGCCGTTTATATGTAATCTTGGTTCTGGGGCTGTATATATGCTATGTGCTTGGTTCTGGTGCTATAAATATGTACTGAACTTGGTTTTGGTTCTCTATGTATATATAATGAGTTTGGTTATGGTGCTGTATCTATATAATGAGCTTATTTCTGGGACTGTATATTTGTAGTGGGTTTTGATCTGGTCATGTGTTTATGTAATAAGCTTAGTTTTGGTGCTCTGATTATGTAATGGGTTTGGTTCTGGGGCTCTATTTATGTGATGTGCTTGGTTCTGGTGCTATAATTATGTACTGAAATTGGTTATAATTCTATATGTATATAATGTGCTTGGTTCTGGTGCTGTATTTTTTTAATGAGTTTGGTTCTGGTGCTGCATTTTTGTGCTGAGCTTGGTTCCATTTCTGTGTGGATGTACTGAGCTTGGTTCTTGTGCTGTATTGATGTAAGGAGCTTGGTTCTGGTGCTGTATATACATACTGAGTTTGGTTCTGGTGCTGTATATATGTAATGTGCTTGGTCCTGGTGCTGTAATTATGTACTGAGCTTGGTTCTGGGGCTGTATTTATGTAATGAGCTTAGTTCTGGGTCTGCATATATGTACTGAGCTTGGTGGTTCTGGTGCTATCTTTATGTAATGGGTTTGGTTCTAAACTGAGCTTGGTTCTAGTTATATATATGTATATAATTAGTGTGGTTCTTGTTCTGTATTGATGTAATGAGCTTGGTTCTCGGGCTGTATTTATGTGATGTGCTTGGTTCTGGTGCTATAATTATGTACTGACCTTGGTTCTGGTTCTTTATTTATGTAATGGACTTGGTACTGGTGCTGTATTTATGTAATGGGCTTGGTTCTGCTGCTATATTTATGTCCTGAGCTTGGTTCTCGTGCTGTTTGGTTCAGGTGCTGTATTGATGTAATAAGCTTGATTTGGGTGCTGTATTTATGTAATGGGTTTGGTTCTGTATTTATGTAATGTGATTGGTTCTAGGGTTGTATATATGTGATGGGCTTGATTCTGGGTTGAATTTATGTAATGAGATTGGTCCATATATACTGAGCTTGGTTCTGGTGCTGTATTAATGTAATGGGTTTGGTTCTAGTGCTGTATTTATGTAATGACCTTGGTTCTGGGGCTGTATTTGTGTAATGAGCTTGGTTCTGAGGCTGTAGTTATGTAATGACCTTGGTTCTGGGGCTGTATTTATGTAAAAAGCTTGGTTTTGGTGCTGTATTTATGTAATGGGTTTGGTTTTGGGGCTGTATTTATGTAATGGTTTGGTTCTGGTGCTGCATTCATGTAATAAACTGGGTTATAGGGCTGTATTTATGTGATGTGCTTGGTTCTGGTGCTACAATTATGTACTAAGCTTGGTTCTGGTTCTATATGTATATAATAATGAGTTTGTTTCTGGTGCTGTATTTATGTAATGAGTTTGGTTCCGGTGCTGTATTTATGTAATGAGCTTGGTTCTAGTGCTGTATTTATGTACAGAGTTTGGTTCAGGTGCTGTATTCATGTAATGGGCTTGATTTTGGTGCTTTATTTATGTAATGAGCTGGTTCCAGTGCTGTATTTATGTAATGGGTTTGGTTCTGTATTTATGTAATGTGATTGGTTCCGGGGCTGTATATATGTGAAGTAGGGCAATGTGTTTTGGGGTGTATTTTTATATATACCCATGCTGGGTGAGAGAAATATCTCTGTAAATTGACAACTTCTCCTGAGTACGGCGATACCACATGTGTGAGACTTTTTTGCAGGCTGGGTGCGCAAAGGGGCCCTAATTCCAATGAGTACCTTTAGGATTTAACAGGGCATTTTTACGCATTTGGATTCCAGACTTTTTCCCGCGCTTTAGGGGCCCCTAAAATGCCAGGGCAGTATAAATACCCCACAAGTGAACCCATTTTGGAAAGAAGACACCCCAAGGTATTCCGTGAGGGGCATGGCGAGTTCATAGAAGATTTTTTGACAAAAAATAAAATTTTACATGAACTCACCATACCCCTCACGGAATACCTTGGGGTGTCTTCTTTCTAAAATGGGGTCACTTGTGAGGTATTTATACTGCCCTGGCATTTTAGGGGTCTCTAATGCGTGAGAAGAAGTCTGGAATCCAAATGCGTAAAATGCCCTGTAAATCCTAAAGGTACTCATTGAATTTGGGCTCTTTACACCAGGCTGCAAGCTCACACATGTGGTATCGTCTTACTCAGGAGATATAGAGCAATGTGTTTTTGGGTGTATTTTTACATATACCCATGCTGGGTGAGAGAAATATCTCTGTAAATGACAATTTTTTAAGTTTTTTTTATACAAAGTTGACAATTTACAGAGGTATTTCTCTCACCCAGCATGGGTATATGTAAAAATACACCCCAAAACACATTGCCCTACTTCTCCTGAGTACGGCGATACCACATGTGTGCCACTTTTTTGCAGCCTAGGTGTGTAAAGGGGCATAAAGTCTAATAAGTACCTTTAGGTTTTATAGGGTTGCTCACAATTTAGCCCCGCCCAAAATGCCAGAACAGTAAACACACCCCACAAATGACCCCATTTCGGAAAGTAGACATCCCAAGGTATTCACTGAGGTACATAGTGAGTCCATGGGAGAGTTTATTTTTTTTTGCCAGAAGTTAGCAGAAATGGAAACTATTATTTTTTTTTTCCTCAGAAAGTGTCATTTTCCGTTAACTTGTGAAAAAAAATGAAATCATACATGAACTCACCAAGCCCCTCCGCGAATACTTTGGGGTGTCTTCTTTCTAAAATGGTGTCATTTGGGGGGTATTTATACTATCCTGGCATTCTAGCACCTGAAGAAACATGAGAGGTGCTCAGAAAGTCAGAGCTGCTTCAAAATGCGGAATTTCACTTTTTTTTGCACCATAGTTTGTAAATGCTATAACTTTTACCCAAACCAATAAATATACACCAATTGCATTTTTTTTTTATCAAAGACATGTAGAACAATAACGTTAGAGAAAAATTTATATAGAAATGTAAAAATGTCATTTTTTTGCAAAAATTTCGGTAATATTTTATTAATATCAAAAAAAGTAAAAATGTCAGCAGCAATGAAATACCACCAAATGAAAGCTCTATTAGTGAGAAGAAAAGGAGGTAAAATTCATTTGGGTGGTAAGTTGTATGACGGAGCAATAAACGGTGAAAGTAGTGTAGTGCAGAATTGTAAAAAGTGGCCGGGTCATTAAGGGTGTTTAAGCTAGGGGGGCTGAGGGGGTTAAAAAATGCCGGAAAAAAAAATAAAAAATTATAAATTACAAACATATAGCACTATATTCTAAATATTCGTGAATTCTCGAAGTTACGATATTCGCGATTAAAATTTGCTATTTAAATATTCACGCTCAACACTAGAATTGTGTAAAAAAGCCAGAAGGCTAGCCGCTCTGCAACCATCTCACAAGCCCAATAAGTGGCGTGGCCCTGGCTTAGGTGCAGACTGTGCACATATAGGTCTGTATATAATGGGGGGGGGGGTTTAAAGAGGACCGTTCATGGGTTTATGGGTTACAAACTGGTATGCTCACCAGATAGGGCAGCCCCTACAGATGCCAGCACTTTTTTTTTTTTTTTTATAAAATGCCCCTCCATTGCGGCGCTGTGTCCCCCGTTGTTTTTGGTGCCTGATATGTTCATTTAGACCATTGGTATAGGGAGGAGGAGACGGGTTTCTCAATGGCTATGACGTTTTCCGTTGTCATTGGACCGCACTACAGCCAGGGAGAAGGAGACGCCCATTGAGAAACCAAGCCGTCTCCTCCTCCCTGTCCTCTGATGCACCCCTAAACTAAAAGCTCCAAAAAAGTGAACCCATTTTGGAAACTACGGGATAAGGTGGCAGTTTTGTTGGTACTATTTTAGGGTACATCTGATTTTTGGTTGCTCTATATTACACTTTGTGAGGCAAGGTAACAAAAAATAGCTGTTTTTAGCACTGTTTTTATTTTTCGTTTTTTACAATGTTCATCTGACAGGTTAGATCATTTGCTATTTTTATAGAGCAGGTTGTTACGGACGCGACAATACGAAATATGACTTTTTTTGGTTGTTTGTTTTAGTTTTACATAAGAAGGCATTTTTGAAAAAAAAATTTTTTTTTGTGTCTCCATATTCTAAAAGCCATATTTTTTTTTTAATTTTGTGTGTCTTATGGGGCTAATTTGTGTCTTATGTGTCTTGTGTCTTATGGGGCTAATTTTTTTTTTCGCTATGTGATGTGGGTTTGATTGGTACTATTTTAGGGTGCACATGACTTTTTGATCGCTTGGTATTACACTTTTTGTGATGTAAGGTGACAAAAAATGGCTTTATTTTTATCTTTATTTTTTTAAACCCCTCATGTGATATTTTTATAGAGCAGGTTTTTATGGATGGGGCAATACCTATTATGAGGTGACGGTTTGATTGGTACTATTTTGGGGGGCATAAGCCTTTTTGATCGCTTGGTGTTGCACGTTTTGTGATTTAAGGTGACAAAAAATGATTTCTTAGGACAGTTTTATTTTAATTTTTTCTACGGTGTTCAGGTGAGGGAGTGGATCATGTGATATTTTTAAAGAGACCGTCGTTACGTACGCGACAATACCCAATATGTCTGTTTTTCTTTTTTTTTCTATTTGTTTTACAATTTTATGTGTTTTGTTTTGGGAAAGGGTTTTTATTTTGCTTGAAACTTTTTTTTTTTTTATTATGAAAAACAATTTTTCTTTACATTTGTTTTAATTTTTTTTTTTACTTTTTTATTTTTGTCCCACTCTGGGACTTCAACTTCTGTGGTCTGATCCCCTCTGCAATGCATTACAATACAACCTGTATAGTAATGCATTGCCTGTTAGCCTAAGGGCCGGATCTCACAGGATTCTGTAAAGGGCATTGGGCTGCCTTCTCTGCCATCGGGTCCCTGTCAATGCGAAGGGCACGTGAACCCTCTGCATGCCAAGGTCAGCTTTGACCGAGGCATACAAGAAGTTAATATGCCGGCATCAGTGTTTAAGTCGCATCCACCAGCGCCATACATGCACAGCACGAGTCCTTAAGGGGTTAAAAAAGTAGGAATACCTTTCAATGGACCTTAGTAGGGAAACAGTTGTTAAAAATCCCACACGTCCCACTTAGTGTCATACAGAGCCCATATGATGCCATGCGGAGCCATACTAACCCGTCCATGCACAGCCCTTACACTAATGAGCTCACAGGAGCCCCGCCCCCAATCCAAGCCCCGCCCACAATAAATGTATCAACCTTTAGTCACTAGCCCATTGCCTGCCCCTTTCTATAAGCTCCGCCCCTTTCTAGGCAGTCACATGACTATATCTAGCTTGCCCGCCGACACTATACAGTGCAGGCATCCTCAAACTGCGGCCCTCCAGCTGTTGCAAAACTACAACTCCCAGCATGTCTGAACAGCCTACAGCTATCAGCCTACAGCAGGGCATTGTGGGAGTTGTAGTTTTACAACAGCTGGAGGGCCGCAGTTTGAGGATGCCTGATACAGTGAGTGATGTCACAATAGACTCCGAGTCAATATTTACTGTGACACAACGGAACCTGCGGAATTAGAAGACCAACTGCTGAAGGAGGAGGAGCTACAGCCAGAATGAGAACGCCAAGCAGCCGATCCAGTGGAGGAGGAGCTACAGCCAGAATGAGAGCGCCGAGCAGCCAATCCAGTGGAGGAGGAGCTACAGCCAGAATGAGAGCGCCGAGCAGCCAATCCAGTGGAGGAGGAGCTACAACCAGAATGAGAAGCGCCTCTTCCTAGTATGAAGGCTATAAATGTAGTTAGAGCTCCATCTAGTGGCCACTTTTCAGTATGACAGCTTTCTGACATCACTCGCATCAGACGCTGTGTAACTCTGACCTAAGCCAAGTGTTGTGCCTTGTAAAGACCTGCTGTGTGTTACTCAATAACCCTGTGCCCTCTGCAAGAGAGATACTGTGCCCTCGCACTGGTCCCCTCAGTACTCAGTCACCGCCATCTTCCTGTGGGGCCCCAAGTTCTCTGTCCGGAGCCCATAATCGGGACCAGCGCTTCCATATAGGCAAGGGGGGCAATTGCCCCCGGGCCCCCGAGTCCTTAGGGGCCCCCAAGCCCACCACCCGACACCAGGTCACAGGGAGATTAACCCTTCCATTGGGGAGGAGTTCATCTCCATAGTGATCTGTATCGCCGTCCTCAGCACAGGAATACAGATGGCTGTTCTGTGGGACAGGGGGGGGGGGGAGGCGTCTCCCTTCCCTGTTCCTCTGATAGGCTGCGGGCCTTGTGCCGGCAGCCTATCAAAGGCCATTTCAGGCGGCGCGATGATGTCAACTCGCCGCCTGAGCCGTACAGAGGAGACACAGGCCGTAAGAGCCCTGCATCGCATCGCTTTGTCTGTGTGATGGAGGTAAGTGCAAGTGTTTTTTTGTTTGTTTTTTAATACTGTTACTGCCACATGGGGGGAGTGGGAGGCACTTGATACTGGCACATGGGGGGTTTTGGCACTTGATACTGTCACATGGAGGGGTTGGCACTTGATACTGGCACATGGGGGATTTGGCACTTGATACTGGCACATGGGGGGAGGCACTTGATACTGGCACATGGGGGTAGGCACTTGATACTGGCACATGGGGGATTTGGCACTTGATACTGGCACATGGGGGATTTGGCACTTGATACTGGCACATGGGGATTTGGCACTTGATACTGGCACATGGGGATTTGGCACTTGATATTGGCACATGGGGGATTTGGCACTTGATACTGGCACATGGGGGGATTTGGCACTTGATACTGGCACATGGGGGTTTGGCACTTGATACTGGCACATGGGGGATTTGTCACTTGATACTGGCACATGGGGGGATTTGGCACTTGATACTGGCACATGGGGGTTTGGCACTTGATACTGGCACATGGGGGTTTGGCACTTGATACTGGCACATGGGGGTTTGGCACTTGATACTGGCACATAGGGGGTTGGCACTTAATACTGGCACATGGGGGGTTAGAATGAGAGATGTGCATGTGCCGGAGAAATGTGCCATGGGGGGGAGGGGGGGAGAGATATACTGCTACCACTGGCCCATAAGGGGGGGGGGGGATGGAGGGTGGGAAGTGTGCTGCCATGGAGGGGGGGGGGAGAAATAATGTGACACGAAGGGGGTGATGTAAAAGTAGGGGGTAAAATGTGACATGGGGGGAGAGAAATGTGACATTGAGGCCGGGGGGCATGATTTGGGGCACTTTTTACTGGCACATTATTAGGTGGCACTATGGGGGCACATTATTGTTGAGCACTATAGGGGCATCTACTGAGGCTACACAGAAGGGGTATGTTATGTGGGGGGCTCTGTAAAGTGGCACTTTATACTGGGACACATTATGGTGAGTACTATGGGGAAGGGGTGAGAGAAGCACTATGGGGTCCTCTACGGGGCACTAATAAGGGGTATTTTATGCTTCCAAATCATGGGGAACACTGAGGGCATCTACTGGGGCACTATATATCGGGGCACTAGGAGGGGGGGGGAGGAGCACTATGGGGCATTTACTGGAGGCACTATATAGGGGTATTTTATACTGGCACATTATGGGGGCACTATGGGAACATTAGCTCAACTGGGGGCATTACAAGGGGGTATATTTTGCACTGTCTAATATAAGGAGAATTAGTACTACTGGGGGGGCATTATGGTGGGCTTTATTACTCCCCCCATGGTCTGAGCCCCCTAGTAGCAGCACCAGCCTCTCCCTGCTCTGCTATCCCTCTGCCCCTTCTCCAAATCCTTATTATGAAATCTTTCTCATTAGGATAAAACACATCAGCTCCACCGACCCCCGGCCAAAGTGTGGAAGTGTCCGAGATCCCCAAGGCCCAAGCCAAGTACTTCTAAGTTTTCGTGTGAAATATATTTATGTTATACACATATAGCAAACACTGTGCAACACAATATACAGTTTCTTATTATTTTTCGCCCCAGGGCCCCATTTCACCTAGAACCGGCCAGGCCCATAATATTCCTGAGGTCTGACTTCCTTACAGATGGAGGCCGAGGATTTAATTGGCTTCAAATTGTTGTTTGTGTTGAGGGTAAAGAATGTGTTGGTTGTTGTAGGGAGACCTCGATGAGGGATCTGGAGGTGGCAGCAGAAGGACGTATCCCCCGGGGATCAAGAGGAACGTGGCGAGGTACGTATGGCCACATACTTAGAAAGCACCACGTAGTGGTAGCAAAAGAACGCGCCTCAAATGGATGAAGAGGAACGTGGTGCGGTAGGGCGACGTGGATCATCAGAAAAAAGAACGCGCCTCCAATGGGTGAAGAGTAACGCGGCGCGCAACGAAAGCAAGAAACGAGAGATGGAGCTGCAGACACCACGTCATGTCCACCGGATGGAGAAGCCCCGGGGTGCTGCCAAAGTGAGTTCATCCCCCCCCCCCCCATGCCAGGAGGTCAGACTGTACGGGGTGTATCGGCCCTTACCCACATGAGGACGGCACAGGGACTGTCAGACTCCAGAAGATCAGGGATGGACAGGAGCTTCCTTAGGACTGAGGGAGCAGAGAGGGTCCAGTCTCTCTCTCACGGAGGGCACAGGCTTATTGGTCAGACACCACAGCTCCTTACAAGGCCGAACATTTCAGGATTACACCGATTACTCAGCAGATTCCAATAAAGAGATTATTTGTTTCACGTTTTAATTCTGGACATTTTTCTTCTCAAATATTTTTCTTTTTGTAAAGTTGAGCTGCAGCCACAGGAGATACATAGGTCCACGGAAAACTGCAGGACCCGGAGCTCCTCACTACTATCAGGACCCTATATCCCACAGTACCTCAATATTACACCATACACCTCCATATAACCAGTATACCTCCATATAACCCCATACACCTCCATATAACCAGTATACCTCTATATAACCAGTATACCTCCATATAACCCCATACACCACCATATACCCAGTATTCCTCAATATAACCCCATACACCTCCATATAACCAGTATATCTCCATATAACCCCATACATCACCATATAACCAGTATACCCCCATATAACCCCATATATCACCATATAACCAGTATACCTCCAAATAACCCCATACATCACCATATAACCAGTATACCTCCAAATAACCTCATACACCACCATATAACCAGTATACCTCGATATGTCCCCCTACACTTCCATATAACCAGTATACCTCCATATAACCCCATATATCACCATATAACTAGTACACCTCCATATAACCCCATACACCACCATATAACCAGTATACCTCCATATAACCCCATACACCCCCATATAACCAGTATACCTCCATATAACCCCATACATCACCATATAACCAGTATTCCTCCATATAACTCTATACACCCTCATATAACCAGTATACCTCCAAATAACCCCATACATCACCATATAACCAGTATACCTCTATATAACCCCATACACCTCCATATAGCCAGTATACGTCCATATAACCCCATACATCACCATATAACCAGTATACCTCCATATAACCCCATACACCTCCATATAACCAGTATACCTCCATATAACCCCATACATCACCATATAAACAGTATTCCTCCATATAACCCCATACACCACCATATAACCAGTATGCCTCCATATAACCCCATACATCACCATATAACCAGTATACCTCCATATAACCCCATACACCACCATATAACCAGTATACCTCCATATAACCCCATACATCACCATATAACCAGTATACCGCCATATAACCCCATACACCGCCATATAACCAGTATACCTCCATATAACCCCATACAGCACCATATAACCAGTATACCTCCATATAACCCCATACATCACCATATAACCAGTATACCGCCATATAACCCCATACACCGCCATATAACCAGTATACCTCCATATAACCCCATACATCACCATATAACCAGTATACCGCCATATAACCCCATACACCGCCATATAACCAGTATACCTCCATATAACCCCATACATCACCATATAACCAGTATACCTCCATATAACCCCATACATCACCATATAACCAGTATACCTCCATATAACCCCATACATCACCATATAACCCCATACACCTCCATATAACCAGTATACCTCCATATAACCCCATACACCTCCATATAACCAGTATACCTCCATATAACCAGTATACCTCCATATAACCCCATACACCACCATATAACCAGTATACCTCCATATAACCCCATACACCTCCATATAACCAGTATACCTCCATATAACCCCATACACCTCCATATAACCAGTATACCTCCATATAACCCCATACATCACCAGATAACCAGTATACCTCCATGTAACTCCATACACCACCATACTGGTCTTATGGAGGTATACTGGTTATATGGTTTTGTATGGGGTTATATGGAATTATACTGGTTATATGGAGGTATACTGGTTATATGGTGGTGTATGGGGTTATATGCAGGTATACTGGTTATATGGAGGTGTATGGGGTTATATGGAGGTATACTGGTTATATGGGGGTGTATGGGGTTATATGGAGGTATACTGGTTATATGGTGGTGTATGGGGTTATATGGAGGTATACTGGTTATATAGTGGTGTATGGGGTTATATGGAGGTATACTGGTTATATAGTGGTGTATGGGGTTATATGGAGGTATACTGGTTATATGGTGGTGTATGGGGTTATATGGAGGTATACTGGTTATATAGTGGTGTATGGGGTTATATGGAGGTATACTGGTTATATAGTGGTGTATGGGGTTATATGGAGGTATACTGGTTATATAATGGTGTATGGGGTTATATGGAGGTATACTGGTTATATGGTGGTGTATGGGGTTATATGGAGGTATACTGGTTATATGGTGGTGTATGGGGTTATATGGAGTTATACTGGTTATATGGAGGTGTATGGGGTTATATGGAGGTATACTGGTTATATGAAGGTGTATGGGGTTATATGGAGGTATACTGGTTATATGGAGGTGTATGGGGTTATATGGAGTTATACTGGTTATATGGAGGTGTATGGGGTTATATGGAGGTATACTGGTTATATGGAGGTGTATGGGGTTATATGGAGGTATACTGGTTATATGGTGGTGTATGGGGTTATATGGAGGTATACTGGTTATATGGTGGTGTATGGGGTTATATGGAGGTATACTGGTTATATGGTGGTGTATGGGGTTATATGGAGGTATACTGGTTATCTGGTGGTGTATGGGGTTATATGGAGGTATACTGGTTATATGGTGGTGTATGGGGTTATATGGAGGTATACTGGTTATATGGTGGTGTATGGGGTTATATGGAGGTATACTGATTATATGGAGGTGTATGGGGTTATATGGAGGTATACTGGTTATATGGAGGTGTATGGGGTTATATGGAGGTATACTGGTTATATGGTGGTGTATGGTGTTATATGGAGGTATACTGGTTATATGGTAGTTTATGGGGTTATATGGAGGTATACTGGTTATATGGAGGTATACTGGTTATATGGTGGTGTATGGGGTAATATGGAGGTATACTGGTTATATGGTGGTGTATGGAATTATATGGAGGTGTATTGGTTATATGGAGGTATACTGGTTTTATGGAGGTGTATGGGGTTATATGGAGGTATACTGGTTATATGGTGGTGTATAGAGTTATATGGAGGTATACTGGTTATATGGAGGTATACTGGTAATATAGAGGTATACTGGTTATATGGTGATGTATGGGGTTATATGGAGTTATACTGGTTATATGGTGATGTATGGGGTTATATGGAGGTATACTGGTTATATGGTGGTGTATGGGGTTATATGGAGGTATACTGGTTATATGGTGGTGTATGGGGTTATATGGAGGTATACTGGTTATATGGTGGTGTATGGGATTATATGGAGGTATACTGGTTATATGGTGGTGTACTGGTTATATGGTGGTGTATGGCATTATATGGAGGTATACTGGTTATATGGTGGTGTATGGGGTTATATGGAGGTATACTGGTTATATGGTGGTGTATGGGGTTATATGGAGGTATACTGGTTATATGGTGGTGTATGGGATTATATGGAGGTATACTGGTTATATGGTGGTGTACTGGTTATATGGTGGTGTATGGCATTATATGGAGGTATACTGGTTATATGGTGGTGTATGGGGTTATATGGAGGTATACTGGTTATATGGTGGTGTATGGGGTTATATGGAGGTATACTGGTTAGATGGTGGTGTATGGGGTTATATGGAGGTATACTGGTTATATGGTGGTGTATAGAGTTATATGGAGGTATACTGGTTATATGGTGGTGTATGGGGTTATATGGAGGTATACTGGTTATATGGAGGTATACTGGTTATATGCTGATATATGGGGTTATATGGAGGTATACTGGTTATATGGTGGTGTATAGAGTTATATGGAGTTATACTGGTTATATGGTGGTGTATGGGGTTATATGGAGGTGTACTGGTTATATAGAGGTATATGGGGTTATATGGAGGTATATGGGGTTATATGGAGGTATATGGGGTTATATGGAGGTATACTGGTTATATGGAGGTATACTGGTTATATGGAGGTGTATGGCTTTATATGGAGGTATACTGGTTATATGGTGATATATGGGGTTATATGGTGGTGTATGGGGTTATATGGAGGTATATGGGGCTATATGGAGGTATACTGGTTATATGGAGGTATACTGGTTATATGGAGGTGTATGGCTTTATATGGAGTTATACTGGTTATATGGTTGTGCATTAGGTTATATGGAGGTATACTGGTTATATGGAGGTATACTGGTTATATGGTGGTTTATGGGGTTATATGGAGGTATACTGGTTATATGGTGGTGTATGGGGTTATATGGAGGTGTACTGGTTATATGGTGGTTTATGGGGTTATATGGAGGTATACTGGTTATATGGTGGTATATGGGGTTATATGGTGGTATACTGGTTATATGGAGGTGTATGGGGATATATGGAGGTATACTGGTTATATGGTGGTATACTGGTTATATGGAGGTGTATGGGGATATATGGAGGTATACAGGTTATATGGTGGTATACTGGTTATATGGTGGTGTATGGGGTTATATGGAGGTATACTGGTTATAGGGTGGTTTATGGGGTTATATGGAGGTATACTGGTTATATGGTGGTGTATGGGGTTATATGGAGGTATACTGGTTATATGATGGTGTATTGGGTTATATGGAGGTATACTGGTTATATGGTTGTTTATGGGGTTATTTGGAGGTATACTGGTTATGAGGGTGTATGGGGTTATATGGAGGTATACTGGTTATATGGTGGTGTATGGGGTTATGTGGAGGTATACTGGTTATATGGTGTTGTATGGGGTTATATGGAGGTATACTGGTTATATGGTGGTGTATGGGGTTATATGGAGGTATACTGGTTATATGGAGGTGTATGAGGTTATATGGAGGTATACTGGTTATATGGAGGTGTATGGGGTTATTTGGAGGTATACTGGTTATATGGGGGTATACTGGTTATATGGAGGTGTATGGGGTTATATGGAGGTGTACTGGCTATATGGTGGTGTATCGGATTATATGGAGGTATACTGGTTATATGGAGGTGTATGGGGCTATATGGAGGTATACTGGTTATATGGTGGTGTATGGGGTTATATGGAGGTATACTGGTTATATGGAGGTGTATGGGGTTATATGAAGGTATACTGGTTATATGGAGGTATACTGGTTAAATGGAGGTGTATGGGGCTATATGGAGGTATACTGGTTATAAAGTGGTATATGGGGTTATATGGAGTTATACTGGTTATATGGTGGTGTATGGGGTATATGGAGGTATACTGGTTATATGGTGGAGTATGGGGTTATATGGAGGTATACTGGTTATATGGTGGTGTATGGGGTTATATGGAGGTATACTGGTTATATGGGGTTATATGGAGGTATACTGGTTATATTATGATGCATGGGCTTATAAAGGTATACTGGTTATATTGTGGTGTATGGAGATATATTGGTTATATGGTTGTGTACAGTGGGCATAGCTATAGGTGTCGTATTGGTTGCAATTGCGACCGGGCCCCTAAGTCAGAGGGGCCCATGGGCCCCCTCCAGGAGAAACAGAGTAACAACCTATTTACAATGGCTGCGGGCGGCTCCTCCTCCATGTGCTGACTTATGTGTAATAATTAGCAGGAAGCTCTCTCTCCCTTTTCCCCCTCCGGCCTACATTTCCTGACGTGTATCGCGGTGGTGTTGGGCCCATGTGGTGCGCCGTAGGGGCGGGACCGTGACGTCACATTCCCCTACTCTCTGTGAGAAGGCTAGGGCTCTCTGCCAGTGTCAGGGAGCAGGCAGCCAGCTCACAGGACACTGCTCAGGTACGTACCCTCCTGTGCCCGGCGTCACTCACACTGTTCTCCCCAGGCTGAAGCCTGAGGTGTGGCCAGTGCTGGCTGGCAGGTCGCTGCCCCCATGTGGACGTGGCTGTGCCTGGCTGGTTGCTCCTGCCCGCGTCCCCTCTCAGGCTGGTGTCCTCCCTTTGTTTACCAGGGTGTGAGTGCCAGCTGTGTTACCTCTGACAGGTGGTGCATGGGGCTGAGAGCAGGGGATGCCCAGGGGATCTCCTCCCCCATCTATTCCCTGCTCTGACCAGCATGGCACTGCCTGGGCAGATACATGGGCTGCTCTACTGACACCATCAAACTTTTTTACTGTTGAAGACCCTGGACTCTGGTGCAGTCCCAGCGCTGCAGCGCATGTGCTTACGCTCGTGATCTCAGTGTTATGACTCTTTTAGCAGTGCTGATAGGATATAGGTCCTCTGTATACTGTGACTACATATAATGACCACACTCTGCCTTATCTGATCTCTGCAGTACTGATAGGAATCCGATCAGCACTGCAGAGATCAGATAAGGCAGAGTGTGGTCATTATATGTAGTCACAGTATACAGAGGACCTATATCCTATCATAGGATATATCTATTTTCTCGGTGAGATTTTAGTTCTGCCATTGGACATGGTGGGCGTGCAGGGATCTGGTGGTGTTAAGAAACAGCATTGATGGTAGGGGGGGCCCAAATTGAATTCTTGCACCAGGGCCCATGAGCCTATAGCTATGCCCCTGGTTGTGTAGGGGTTATATGGAGGTATACTCTTTATATGGGGTTATATGGAGGTATACTGGTTACATGGTGGTGTATGGGGTTATATGGAGGTGTACTGGTTATATGGAGGTGTACTGGTTATATGGAGGTATACTGGTTATATGGTGGTGTATGGGATTATATGGAGGTATACTGGTTATATGGTGGTGTGTGGGGTTATATGGAGGTATACTGGTTATATGGTGGTATATGGGGTTATATGGAGGTATACTGGTTATATGGTGGTATATGGGGTTATATGGAGGTATACTGGTTATATGGAGGTGTACGGGGTTATATGGAGGTATACTGGTTATATGGTGGTTTATGGGGTTATATGGAGGTATACTGGTTATATGGTGGTATATGGAGTTATATGGAGGTATACTGGTTATATGGAGATGTATGGGGTTATATGGAGGTATACTGGTTATATGGAGGTATACTGGTTATATGGTGGTGTATGGATGTATACTGGTTATATGGAGGTGTATGGGATTATATGGAGGTATACTGGTTATATGGTGGTTTATGGGGTTATATGGAGGTATACTGGTTATATGGTGGTATATGGAGTTATATGGAGGTATACTGGTTATATGGAGATGTATGGGGTTATATGGAGGTATACTGGTTATATGGAGGTATACTGGTTATATGGAGGTATACTGGTTATATGGTGGTGTATGGGATTATATGGAGGTATACTGGTTATATGGAGCTGTATGGGGTTATATGGAGGTATACTGGTTATATGGAGGTATACTGGTTTTATGGAGGTATACTGGTTATATGGAGGTGTATGGGGTTATATGGAGTTATGCTGGTTATATGGTGGTTTATGGAGGTATACTGGTTATATTATGGCGTATGATATTATATGGAGGTATACTGGTTATATGGGGGTGTATGGGGTTATATGGAGGTAACATAGTAACATAGTATATAAGACCAAAAAAAGCCCTCCGTCCATCCAGTTCGGCCTGTTTCCTACAAGTTGATCCAGAGGAAGGCAAAAAAAACCCTGTGAGGCAGAAGACAATTTTCCCCACTTAAGAGGAAAAAAATTCCTTCCCGACTCCAATCAGAATAACTCCCTGGATCACCGACCCCTCTCTAGTAGCTATAGCCTGTAATATTATTACACTCCAGAAATACATCCAGGCCCCTCCTGAATTCCTTTATTGTACTCACCATTACCACCTCCTCAGGCAGAGAGTTCCATAGTGTTACTGCTCTTACCGTAAAGAGTCCATAGTCTCACTGCTCTTACAGTAAAGAGTCCATAGTCTCACTGCTCTTACAGTAAAGAGTCCATAGTCTCACTGCTCTTACAGTAAAGAGTCCATAGTCTCACTGCTCTTACCGTAAAGAGTCCATAGTCTCACTGCTCTTACCAAAAAGAGTCCATAGTCTCACTGCTCTTACAGTAAAGAGTCCATAGTCTCACTGCTCTTACAGTAAAGAGTCCATAGTCTCACTGCTCTTACAGTGAAGAATCCTACTTTCCTCCAGACGCAGAGGATGTCCCCTCGTCACAGTCACAGTCCTGGGGATAAATAGATGATGGGACAGATCTCTGTACTGACCCCTCATATATTTATACATAGTTATTAGATCTCCCCTCAGTCGTCTTTTTTCTAAAGTGAATAACCCTAATTTTAATAATCTTTTAGGGTACTGTAGTTGCCCCATTCCAGTTATTACTTTAGTTGCCCTCCTCTGAACCCTCTCTAGCTCTGCTATGTCTGCCTTGTTCACAGGAGCCCAGAACTGTACACAGTCCTCCATGTGTGGTCTGACCAGTGATTTGTAAAGTGGTAGGACTATGTTCTCATCACCGGCATCTATGCCCCTTTTGATGCAACCCATTATCTTATTGGCCTTTGCAGTAGCTGCCTGACACTGGTTTTTGCAGCTTAATTTGCTCTTTATTAATGGGTTTAATGGTTATATGGAGGTATACTGGTGATATGGTGATGTATGGGGTGACATGGAGGTATACTGGTTATATGGTGGTAAATGCGGTTATATGGAGGTATACTGGTTATATGGAGGTGTATGGGGTTATATGGAGGTATACTGGTTATATGGAGGTGTATGGGGTTATATGGAGGTATACTGGTGATATGGTGATGTATGGTGTGACATGGAGGTATACTGGTTATATGGTGGTGTATGATATTATATGGAGGTATACTGGTTATATGGTGGAATACTGGTTATATGGTGATGTATGGAGGTATACTGGTTATATGGTGGTGTATGGGGTTATATGGAGGTATACTGGTTATATGATGGTGTATGGGGTTATATGGAGGTATATTGGTTATATGGAGGAGTATGGGGTTATATGGAGGTATACTGGTTATATGGTGGTGTATGGATGTATACTGGTTATATGGAGGTGTATGGGATTATATGGAGGTATACTGGTTATATGGTGATGTATGGGGTTATATGGAGGTATACTGGTTATATGGTGGTGTACGGGGTTATATGGAGGTATACTGGTTATATGGAGGTGTATGGGGTTATATGGAGGTATACTGGTTATATGGTGATGTATGGGGTTATATGGAGGTATACTGGTTATATGGTGGTGTACGGGGTTATATGGAGGTATACTGGTTATATGGAGGTGTACGGGGTTATATGGAGGTATACTGGTTATATGGTGATGTATGGGGTTATATGGAAGTATTCTAGTTATATGGTAATGTAAGGGGTTATATGGAGGTATACTGGTTATATGGAGGTATACTGGTTATATGGTGATGTATGGGGTTATATAGAGGTATACTGGTTATATGGTAATGTAAGGGGTTATATGGAGGAATACTCGTTTTCTTCTTCGTCCTACAGCAGCACAGATGGGATATGTCTGTCCCAGTACTTCATTATAGGACCACCCACCTAGAAATTATCAACCAATAAACCAATTAACAAGATTGAACACACATTAACTAACCTTATATGAGGAACCAAAGTACTGCACCAATTTGTGTTTTTACTAGTCCTTCACTATGGCGGGTGTGTTCCTTACCTTGCTGCCCACCTAGAAGAGGACTTTGGGCCTTGCTTTGTTAAGGCTCCATCTTTGTGGCTAGTGTGTACCTGGCCCAGACCTGGAATAGTGTATGGTGGCTTTTTTTTTGCCTGCCAGTGCGTTGCCTGGTAATGCCTGTACCAGGTTACCTCTCTATGTCCAGTGTGGTTTCCTTGGCTGACCTGGGTCCCAGGTAAGCAGGACTCCTTTTTGACAGCGGTGCAGTAAGTAGGAAGAGCGTGCTGTCTGCCATTCCTATGCCTGGCTTATATTTATGCTGCCTGGACCAAGTACGATTTATGTTTTCCTGGCAAGGTGCGGTGAGTACTCGCTTCTGGTGCCCTGCTGGTAAAGCTTCTACGGCGCGCACGCTCTAAGCTTACTTATATATCTTCAGCTCCTGCCTGGGCTCCGTCTACTGTGCGCTCTGTTCTTTTACTCCTTTGGATGCTGGCGTATGACGCTCTCTGGGGGAGGGGGGTTTGTAGCTAAGTCATGTTTAGCCTGTTTAACCCTATATAAAGCCTCAGTTGCCTGTGGCATGCCTCTGATGTGCCAGGCAGCTGAGTTCGGGTTTGCCTAAGGTAATCCTTGCTCCTGAGGCATATTTTATATTCTGAACGGACCTTTATGCTTAAATTACTTTTCCATTTTTCAGATGTCGAGCCATAAAGGTCATCAAGGAAAGAGGAAACAAAAATCTAAGCATCGTGTTTGTGCAGGATGCAAGTTGCCAATTCCAAATGATTTACAAGATGACATCTGTGATTTATGTGCAGAGAAATTGCGCACTCCTGTTGCACAACCTGCTGGAGCTAATTTATGTATTATGTGTCTTCAACCCATAACTCAATATTCTTTGCCTGGTTCAGAGAGAATATGCAGAAGGTTACCTCTACTTCTGTCAGATACAGATGACATGTCACTTTCCTCATTCTGATTTATTTTCCAACTCAGATGTGGGCAGTGAAGAATTTTTTCTATTAAAGAAGGATTCAGCAGAGAAGCTGATAAGACGAGTGAAGTGTTGCCTTGAAACTAATGAAGAAGAGGAGTCGGTTCAGGATAAAGGACGTTTATATTACTTTCCTAAAAAGAAATCCAGAGTTTTTCCTGCTCATCCAGTTTTAAAAACTATTATGGAGAGAGAGTGGAAGAGACCAGACAAGCGCCTTGACTTAGGTCCTCGATTTAAGTCCCTGTACAAGCTAGATCCAGCAGCGTCTGAAGACTGGGATTTGCCAGCAAAGGTTGACCCAGCTGTGTACGTTTGTCAAAAAGGTCATTTTTTTCCCTCAGAGGATTCTTCTCCCCTAAAAAACCTGATAGATCGGAAAGCTGACACCTTCCTTAAAAGATCTCATTGTAATCTTGCCTCTTTGCAAAAAGGGTCACAGTCTTCGATTCCGGTTGCAAGAGCATTGAGGGTCTGGCTTAGTGAGCTTTCAAAAGATATCCAGGCGGGAGTATCATGAGAGGAACTATAAGACCAAGTATTGTCTTAGAAGACAGCCAAAGAGTTTCTTTGCAATTTCCTCTGGACATAATAAGAATTATAGCTAAAAACATGGCTTTAGCTAATTCAACAAGAAGAGCAATATGGTTGAAGCCTTGGACGGGAGATTCCGCCTCCAAGTCTAATTTTTGTTCTCTTCCCTTTGAACCGGGTATCGGTTCCCAATTGGACAAGATCCTAGTACAGAATAAAAAGGGGAAAACATTGTCATTCCTGCAGACTTTTAGGTCTAGATCCTCATGATTTTGAAGCCAAAGGGGAAGGTCTTCCTTTTGGGGATTTAATACTCAGGAGCCACCAGGAAGAAGGTTTCGTTCCCATTACCAAGACAAGGGAAAAAAGAAACTCTCAGATACCCCTGCCCCTAGCTCAAAATTCTGACATCAGGCCTGCTTTCACTGTAGGCGCAAGGTTGAGAAACTTTTATGCGATATGGCAAGGTGTCACTTCAGACAGTTGGGTTTTGAATCTCATCAAGAACGGTTACTCTCTCGAGTTTAATCATCTTCCAAAAGAAAGATTCCTAGTAAACACCACAGAAGATATAAGAATTATGCCACTTCTTCGGGAGTTTCTACAGATGGGGGCTCTGGAAAGAGTTCCAGAAGAAGAGTTTTGAGGTGTTTATTTGAGAATCTTTCCAGTACCCAAGCCAGAGGGCAAGTGGCGCCTTATCATAGACCTAAGGTTTCTGAACAACTGTTTAAAGAAACTGAAGTTCAAAATGGACAACATAAAATCTGTCCTGAGCATCCTGCAACCCGGAGAAGTAATGGTGTCTATAGACCTAAAGGACGCATACCTCCATGTACCAATCCAGAGATTCAAGAAAATATTTGAGAATAGCGATCAAGACTCATCATCAGACATGGCATCGTTCGGACTATCTCCGGCCCCTCGTATTTTTATGAAGATTGTTGTTGTTCTGGTGGCTGCATGGAAGGACTAAGCAAGGACTGGACTAAGAAACGTTCCTTACCTGGACAACTGGCTATTTATACCAGTGTCCACAGCAAATCTGAAGTCAAATCTGCACAGTGCTTTGACTCTAGTTCAGCAAGCAAGATTTATTGTCAACCTAAAGAAATCCCAACTGATCCCTACAACGAGAATTCAGTTCCTGGGCCTTCTGATAGACTCCGAATTGCTGAAGGTGTTTCTTCCTCTTCACAAAGCGGCTCAGATCATTCAAAGAATTCATGCTCTGATATCTGCAGCAAGGACATCTATCAGGACAGCGATGAGCACCCTAGGATTGTTGACAGCTGCAATAGAAGCGGTTCCGTGGGCAAAGGCTCATATGAGAGACCTGCAGAAAGAGATTCTCTATTGCTGGGACAAGAATCCCAAATCCCTAGCAACTACGATGAGAATATCATATGCAACTCTCAGAAGTCTTCTTTAGTGGACAAAAGAAGAGAATCTACTGAAAGGAAGAGATTTCCACTTCATGGAAAAAGTAGTAATAACCACTGATGCTTCTCGCGAAGGATGGGGTGCACACATGGGAGAACGGTGGATTCAAGGGGAATGGTCGTCAGTCATAATGAAAAGATCCTCGAACTTCAGGGAACTGAAAGTGATCCAGTTAGCCCTGCATCATTTCGAACCTTATTTTCACAACAAGTCAGTTCTCCTTCAGACCGACAATGCTACATCGGCGTACTATGTGAACAAACAAGGAGGATCTCGTTGCCAGTCTCTCCAGACCATTTGCAGCAAGATCATGGCCTGGGCAGAACCGGTGCTACATAGTTTGGTGGCGGTTCACATCAGAAGATCCAAAAATATTGCAGCAGACCACCTCAGTCGAGAGAAAGTGTGTCTGGGAGAATAGGCTTTGAACCCCAAATACTTCTGTCAAATAGTGGAGAGATGGGGTTGTCCAGAATGGGATCTGTTTGCAACAAGGAACAACAAGAAAGTATTGAAGTTTTGTTCACTCAAGAGAACAGACAGACCGACTGTCTAGATGTCTTCTCTCTCAATTGGAGTCACAAGTTTGTTTACCTATATCCGCCCATACGACTATTGCCTCAGATCATAACCAAATTGATCACGGAAGCACCAGAAGCGATACTGGTAGCCCCATATTGCCCCCCCAGGGCTTGGTTTCCTGTCTTGTCTCAGCTATCGAAAACGATCACTGGACCCAGATCTTCTTCTACAGGGAGACCTCTACCATCCTCAGCTGAACAAGTTGCATTTAATCGCCTGGTACCTGAGAGGGAAAGATTAAAGGAAAGAGGCTTATCAGATGAAGTCATAACCACTTTATTACCTTCCAGAAAGCAGTCTACGAATATTGTTTACAACAAGATATGGAAAAAAAATTCATTGTGGTTACAAAAGAAAGAGTTACAAATATCTGTCAATTCCATTCTATAATTCTTGCAAGAAGAACACCAAAAGGGATTAAAGCCTAATACTTTGAGGGTCCACATGACTGCAATGAATGCATTAACAGATGGTCTATATGCAGGGGATGCGTTAATAGCAAGATTCTTTAAAGCCTTAAAGAAGTTGAGACCATCCGTTAGACCACCTATACCTATCTGGGATTTGTCATTGGTTCTGAACAGACTTACGGTTCCTCCCTTCGAACCTATATCTGAAATAGATCTCAGTTGGTAGTCCTACAAAATACTGTTTCTCATTGCTATCACATGTGCTAAAAGACTAGGAGAGTTACAAGCGTTGTCCACAAGAGAACCATATTTAAAGATTCTGCCAAATGGTGTCCAAATTAGAACTGTACCATCATTCATACCTAAAGCTGCTTCCTCTAGTAACATTAATAGAGAGTCGGTTCTTCCAGTCTTCTACCCTGAGCCAAAGTCTGAAGAAGAAAGAAGATTCCATACTCTGGATATTCATAGAGCATTAATTTGCTATCTTGAGAGGGTAAAAGATTTTCGGAAAGAAGAAAATTTATTCATTTTATTTTCAGGTCCAAGACAAGGTATGAAAGCTTCAAAGGACACTCTGGGTCGATGGATAAAGAAGACTACAATCTCTGAAGCTTATACTTTAGAAGGTAAAGAACCACCTAATCCCTTGAAAGCGCATTCCACCAGAACTACTTCAATGTCCTGGGCAGAAAGACAGCAAGTTCATCTCTTGGACATTTGCAATGCAACTTCTTGGACGTCATCCTCCAGGGACGTCCGGCATTACAGGCTCGACAACAAACTGGGAACTCAGCCATCAGCACAGCAGTATTGTCAGCAATTAAAGAAAGCTATTCCCCCCCCCCCCCTTTTCATAGGTATACTGGTTATATGGTAATGTATGGGTTATATGGAGGTGTACTGGTTATATCATGGTTTATGGGATTATATGGAGGTATTTTGGTTATATGGAGGTGTATGGGGTTATATGGAGGTATACTGGTTATATGGTGATGTATGGGGGTTATATGGAGGTATACTGGTTAATGGTGATGTATGGGGTTATATGGAGGTATACTGGTTATATGGAGGTATACTGGTTATATGGTGGTGTATGGGGTTATATGGAGGTGTACTGGTTATATGGTGGTGTATGGGGTTATATGGAGGTATACTGGTTATATGGTGATGTATGGGGTTATATGGAGGTGTACTGGTTATATGGTGGTGTATGGGGTATATGGAGGTATACTGGTTATATGGAGGTATACTGGTTATATAGTGTTATATGGGGTTATATGGAGGTATACTGGTCATATGGTGATGTATGGTATTATATGGAGGTATACTGTTTATATGGAGATATATTGGTTATATGGTGGTGTATGGGGTTATATGGAGGTATACTGGTTATATGGTGGTGTATGGGGTTATATGGAGGTATACTGGTTATATAGTGATGTATGTGGTTATATGGAGGTATACTGGTTATATTGTGGGGTATGGGGTTATATGGAGGTATAATGGTTATATGGCGGTTAGAGATGAGCGAATCTAAGCTGATGAAGTGGAATTCGATCCAAATTTCAGGAAAAATTTCAATAGCAACAAATGCGAATCTAGTTGCGCTTCATGGTAACAATTCGCAATTTTTCCTAAAATGGCGGCTAAGATGGCAGATACACATGTGAGGACATGGGTCAAGGTACTCTGGGAAGGCAGGTTGACCCATAATGCCTTGCATGCAGCCAATCAGCAGCCAGCCAGCCCTGTAATGTCACAGCCCTATAAATATCTGCAGCCATCTTGGATTCAGACATTTTCCACCGTTCTGAGTGCAGATGTTAGAAGGTGCTAGGGAGAGTGATAGGAAAAACCTAATTATGAAAAAAAAGTGCTGGGAAAGATTATTTGGGGATCCAAATAGTAATTATACAGCTCTGTCATTTTAGCAATTTGCTCTTGGTGTTGCGTTAAAAAGCCTTTAGTGGCTTATATCTGTGGAAAAACCAAAATATATATGCAGTTTACTTCTGCAGTTATATGTGCTTAAAGCGTGTAGTGACTTATTTCAGTACTACAAGAAAAATATATACGCAGTTCACTTTTGAAGTTATTTGTGGTAAAAGCATTTATTGACGTTTACAGGGAGTGCAGAATTATTAGGCAAATGAGTATTTTGACCACATCATCCTCTTTATGCATGTTGTCTTACTCCAAGCTGTATAGGCTCGAAAGCCTACTACCAATGAAGCATATTAGGTGATGTGCATCTCTGTAATGAGAAGGGGTGTGGTCTAATGACATCAACACCCTATATCAGGTGTGCATCATTATTAGGCAACTTCCTTTCCTTTGGCAAAATGGGTCAAAAGAAGGACTTGACAGGCTCAGAAAAGTCAAAAATAGTGAGATATCTTGCAGAGGGATGCAGCACTCTTAAAATTGCAAAGCTTCTGAAGCGTGATCATCGAACAATCAAGCGTTTCATTCAAAATAGTCAACAGGGTCGCAAGAAGCGTGTGGAAAACCAAGGCGCAAAATAACTGCCCATGAACTGAGAAAAGTCAAGCGTGCAGCTGCCAAGATGCCACTTGACACCAGTTTGGCCATATTTCAGAGCTGCGACATCACTGGAGTGCCCAAAAGCACAAGGTGTGCAATACTCAGAGACATGGCCAAGGTAAGAAAGGCTGAAAGACGACCACCACTGAACAAGACACACAAGCTGAAACGTCAAGACTGGGCCAAGAAATATCTCAAGACTGATTTTTCTAAGGTTTTATGGACTGATGAAACGAGAGTGAGTCTTGATGGGCCAGATGGATGGGCCCGTGGCTGGATTGGTAAAGGGCAGAGAGCTCCAGTCCGACTCAGACGCTAGCAAGGTGGAGGTGGAGTACTGGTTTGGGCTGGTATCATCAAACATGAGCTTGTGGGGCCTTTTTGGGTTGAGGATGGAGTCAAGCTCAACTCCCAGTCCTACTGCCAGTTTCTGGAAGACACCTTCTTTAAGCAGTGGTACAGGAAGAAGTCTGCATCCTTCAAGAAAAACATGATTTTCATGCAGGACAATGCTCATCACACGCGTCCAAGTACTCCACAGCGTGGCTGGCAAGAAAGGGTATAAAAGAAGAAAATCTAGTGACATGGCCTCCTTGTTCACCTGATCTGAACCCCATTGAGAACCTGTGGTCCATCATCAAATGTGAGATTTACAAGGAGGGAAAACAGCACACCTCTCTGAACAGTGTCTGGGAGGCTGAGGTTGCTGCTGCACGCAATGTTGATGGTGAACAGATCAAAACACTGACAGAATCCATGGATGGCGGCTTTTGAGTGTCCTTGCAAAGAAAGGTGGCTATATTGGTCACTGATTTGTTTTTGTTTTGTTTTTGAATGTCAGAAATGTATATTTGTGAATGTTGAGATGTTATATTGGTTTCACTGGTAAAAATAAATAATTGAAATGGGTATATATTTGTTTTTTGTTAAGTTGCCTAATAATTATGCACAGTAATAGTCACCTGCGCACACAGATATCCCCCTAAAATAGCTAAAACTAAAAACAAACTAAAAACTACTTCCAAAAATATTCAGCTTTGATAGTAATGAGTTTTTTGGGTTCATTGAGAACATGGTTGTTGTTCAATAATAAAATGAATCCTCAAAAATACAACTTGCCTAATAATTCTGCACTCCCTGTAGTGCTGCAGTAATATTTGTGGTAAAACCTTTAGTGACGTATTTCGGTAGAAAATAAAAATTTATTCAGTGTTCAGCGCTGCAGTAATATTCATGGAAAAATCTTTAGTGACATATTTTGGTAGAAAACGAAAAATATATTCAGCATTCAGCACTGCAGTAATAGTCGTGGGAAAATCTTTAGTGATGTACTTCAGTAGAAAATGAAAAATGTATTCAGCACTCAGCTCTGAAGTAATATTTGTGGTAAAACCTTTAGTGACGTATTTTGGTGGAAAACTAAAAATGTATCCTTATTAAGGAGTGGTGTATGAGTTCATGGAAGCAACGGGGGTAGAAGCCCTGCTTCAACATATGCAGTGTCACCATAAAGTGGCCTGGGATAACCATGGCTCCGATGTGGTGGTCCATCCTGCTGCAGGGCTATGGCTGCAGGGTGGGGGGGAAGGAGCAGTTTCAGCTTCATCAGCGGCAACTAGAGTCGCTGATGAGCAGCTTTCTTCACCCTCATAATTAAGAAACTACTCACCAGCAGCTAGATATAGAACAGAACCTTAACCAGCAGGTGGTGGCATACCTGGAAGGCACACTTCCAGCAGTCATTAAAGATCCGCTGGACTACTGGGCAGGCAAACGATTTGTGGCCGCAACTGGCCGAGTTTGCGCTGGAAAAGCTGTCCTGCCCTGCCAGTAGTGTGGCATCAGAGCAGCTGTTTAGTGAGGCGGGGCCATAGTTACCTCAAGAAGAACTCGCCTGTCCACCTAAAATGTGGAGAGACTGACCTTTGTCCAGAGAAATCAGGCGTGGATCAGCCAGGATTTCCACTCACCAATGCCTTATGCATCAGACTAGATCATCCATGGAATCTTACCCAAACCTTGACAAAAGAGACCAGTTTCTTCTTCTAGCCTCAGCTACTATTCTGATGCTGCCACCAGCCTGATACAGCACATCTGATTCCAAATGCTCCTTTTTCCACCTACCTTCATCACCGGGTACTGGTAGTGCCACCCACCTCACTGGGTTACTCTGTGGTTGCCTCATGCTGCTGCCATCTCCACACTGTCACCTTGCCACTCTGTGGTCTCCTGATGCTCCTGCTGCTATCTCCATATTATGTCATTGTTCCACTTGGCAGCCTTCTCATACTGCTGCCAACTCCAGACTCTGTTATTGTGCCACTCTGTGGCCTCCTCATACTGCCGCAACCTCCAGAGTGTCATTGTGCCACTTAGTGGACTTCTGATGCTGCTGCTGCCGCCACCTCAAGACGCTGTCATTGTGCCACTCGGTGGCCTCCTCATGATGCTGTTGCCACCACCTCCAGACTCTATCATTGTGCCACTTGGTGGCCTCCTCATACTGCCACCACCTCCAGTCTCTGTCATCGTGCTACTAGGTGACCTCCTTGGTACTGCCACCACCTCCAGACTCTGTAACTCGGTGGTCCCCCCCTGCTGCTTCCACCTCACCACTATGTCATAGGGCCACTCTATGGACTTCTCATGCTGTCCCCACCCTCCCCACTTCATGACTAGGCCAATACTGATGGATTACTGAGCAAATGCTGACCGAGTGAAGGCAGATGCTTCACAGACAGGATCCATTTTTTTGTGGGTTATTGGTCTGACAGATCAGAAGAAGGGCAAAATAATCACTGACACCCTCTCCACTCTGTCGGGGGGCTCTACTTGTATAAGTGTTTAGTAGAACAGGTTCTGTAGACATCTATGTGGAATCAGCTGACGATGGTGTAAAAGGAGTGCGCTTCTTCTTGACGCTAACATCGACCTGTAAGGCTGAGTTCACACGTCTGTGCAACACGGACTGACACCCTGCTTAGTGCAGGAGCGTACTGCATCTTTGGTTGTCATGACCCTGTGCGTTTCCTTCCGCCGCTGCACAGTAATGCACTCGTATAGATCATACGAGTGTATTAGTGTACTGTGGCGGCAGCAGGTAGCGCACAGTGTCATAGCAACCAAAGATGCAGTGCGCTCCTGCACTAAGCAGGGTTTCAGTCCGGTATCACATGGAGCGTGTTCCACGGACGTGTAAATGTAGCCTAAGGCTGAGTTCACACTTGAGTTATTTGGTCAGTTTTGGCCCAAATAAGTAAAGTGTGCAGTGATTCTAAGAGCGACGCCTGTCATACTGACTCACAGCATTATTTCACTACCACAGCAGACTCCCTATGCATGTTACTGCAGGGCACAGTGTTCTACCCCATATAAAGGCTCTCTGCCCCTGGGAAATAGTCATTTCTTATCGTGATTCGCTGCAAAAAAATTTGGATTAAACTGAAACTTTTCAATTTTTTTTTCGAACTGGCTGAATATATTTTTTTTGTGTCATTTTTTTTGTAATTTTTCATTTTAAGTCATTGGGTCCACTGCCCATGCTTGAACCTCATAACAGTGCAAACACTGACTGTCCTCGAGTATCTTCCATAGCCCATGGGGCGTTGTTGCATCAGGTGCATCACTAAAAGGGGGCAGGGAAGACAGAGATAAATGGTGGCCTGCTAATACTATGCTTGCTGAACAGCTGTAAATCACAAATTCCAAGAATAAAATAGGCTTGACATGGCTTAGGTACATAAGTTTACTAAACTGTGATAAAATACATAAAAGACAAAAGATATCTTACAGAGTAAAGTAAGCAACAGTCACCTAAGCCATGAACAAATGAGTGAGCTCCTCATAGAACAGTTTCCAACATTATTATTATTTTATTATTATTTATTTTTAGAGCGCCGTTCATTCCATAGCGCTGTACATATCATAAGCGGTGCACATACATAATACAGGCAATTGCCTTGAGCATGAACGAGACAAGTTACAGACTGGTACAGAAAGATAGAGGGCCCACAATCTACATGGTATGGGGGATGGAGACAGTAGGCGAGGGTGAAGCTGGTCATGGCGGTATAGGGGCAGCAGTGTCACTGGTCGTAGACTTGTCTGAAGAGGTGGTCTTCAGGTTGCTTTTGAAGGATTCCACTGTAGGTGAGAGCATCATACAAAGAGATTGTCGTCTCCCGACTGACTTCTACAGTAAGACTTACTTCTTGGTTACATGCCTAGATGTTTTCTAGCTGAACACTTCATGTAACAAAACTTAAGGCTGTGTCTGAATTAAAAAAACAACTGAAAGGTGGCATGAAGCAGGATGTGCTCAACCCAAGATGCAGTTGTGCATATATATATATATATATATATTGTGGGGAGTCGCTCTGGTAGACAGCGGTGCGGGTGCAGTTTAGAGGCAAAACAAGGAGTCCAGATGGTGCATCAAACAGTGTTTTATTCACACTTGCACACCATAAATGAAAAGCAGTCTCTTGGTGACAGTTCACACACAACGGAAATAATGTGGCAAAACAAAAACAGGCCAACACAGGGTCCAGTCACCTTGGGTGGTTTAGGTGCGGGTTCACACCTAGCAGTCGACTCAGCCGCAGGCGATTCCACCTTCAGGTCGCAGGGAAACACCACCTTGCTGAGCTCCTTCCTCCAGGACAGAGAATTCCTCAGCCCTGTTTGCAGGCTCCAGGATAATCACACCCTCAGACACAGCTGATGGCTGTGTTTTATACCCAGCCCAAAACATGGACTGGACCATGGGGAGCAGCCACCCACCCTACTCTTTAGCTGCTCCCAGTAAGAGCCGGCCCGGATCGGCTTTGCAGCCATGCTATTTAACAGAGCAGCACTAGCTGCTGCAGACCAAAAACCCCGGCTCTTACCTCACCGAGGCCAGCAACCTCGGTGACACGTACCTGCTATCAAATACAACACCTTGCACCCTCTTACACACCCCCCCCCTTTGTTCAACCCTGAGGGGGTGAACACACGTGAGGCAGTGGACGCGGGACAGGGCATCTGCGTTGCCCTGCAAGCGGCCTGCCCTGTGTTCCACGAAGAATTTGAAATTCTGAAGAGATAGGAACCACCTGGTGACCCGAGCATTCCTCTCCTTGGCCTGACTCATCCATTTGAGGGGGAATGGTCGGTCACCAGACGGAACCTCCTCCCTAACAAGTAGTAGCGGAGAGATTCGAGTGCCCACTTGATAGCCAGGCACTCCTCTCCACTATACTATATCTGGACTCGGCGGGATTGAGCTTACGGCTCAGGAAGACAACGGGATGTTCTTCCCGTTGACCTCCTGAGACAGTACCGCACCGAGGCCTACCTCCGAGGCGTCGGTCTGTACGACAAACTCCTTGTTGAAGTCGGGTGTCACCAAAACCGGGGACCCACACAGGGCCGACTTCAACGCGGCGAAAGCCTCCTCCGCCTTCTCACTCCAGCTAACCCTCCCAGACTTTCGCCCCTTCAACAGGTCTGTCAACGGCGCTGCTATTGTGGCAAAGTGGGGCACAAACCTCATGTAGTAACCTACAATCCCCAGGACGACTTTACCTGCCTGGTGGTGACCGGTCGGGGCCAGTTACGAATGGCCTCTACCTTGGTTACCTGAGGTTTGATGACTCCCGCCCAATTACATATCCCAGATATTTTGTCTCCTCTAACCCTATGGAGCACTTCTTTGGGTTAGCGGTCAGTCCGGCTTTCCTCAGGGCATCCACTACCGCCTGCACCTTGGGTAAATGGCTTTCCCAGTCGGTGCTGTGGATGACTACATCATCTAAGTAGGCCGAGGCGTACCGACGATGTGGTCGCAGCACTATGTCCATTAACCTTTGGAAAGTGGCGGGGCGCCATGCAGGCCAAAGGGTAACACCTTGTAGTGATACAGGCCCTGCGGGTAACAAATGCGTTTTTCCTTAGCCGACTCCGTTAAGGGTACCTGCCAGTACCCTTTGGTGAGGTCTAGCACAGAAAAATAACGGGCTTGCCCTAAACTCTCAACAAGCTCATCTACCCGGGGCATGGGATACGCATCAAACTTGGACACTTCATTTAACTTGCGAAAATCGTTGCAGAACCGCAACGTCCCATCCGGCTTGGGTATTAGGACTATGGGACTGGCCCACTCACTTTTCGATTCCTCAATGACATCAAGCTTCAACATTAATAGCACTTCCTCCGCGATGGCCCGTCGCCGAGCCTCGGGTACCCGGTATGGTTTTAACCGGATCTTGGCCTGAGGCTCAGTGACGATGTCATGTTGGATGAGAGACGTGCGGCCAGGGAGGTCCGAGAACACATCCGTGTTCCGACTGATGAACTCCTGACTTCCTGAACTTGTTTGGAAGACAGGCTGTCTGCAATTTTTACCGTGGTTACTGCTTCACAGGCCTCGAACTGTGGGGCTGGACCCTTTTCACCTAGAAGCCCTGGCCGGGGGCTGTAGTCGTCTGCCGTGTCCCTATCTTTCCATGGCTTAAGTAAATTCACGTGGTACACCTGCTCCGGCTTGCGCCGCCCTGGCTGGTGTACTTTGTAATTTACTTCCCCTACCTTCTCGATCACCTCATAGGGGCCCTGCCACCTAGCTAGGAATTTGCTGTCAATGGTGGGTACCAGAACCAACACTCGATCTCCCGGATTGAAGCCCCGTACCCGAGCCTGACGATTATACACCCTACTCTGGGCTTGTTGTGCTGCCTCCATATGCTCCCGGACCAGCGGCAACACCCTTTCTATCCGTTCCTGCATCTGGGTGACATACTCAATGACACTTTTGTGGGGGACAGGCTGTTGTTCCCATGCTTCCTTGGCGATATCCAACAGGCCCCGAGGGTGTCTGCCATAAAGCAGTTCGAAGGGCGAGAACCCAGTAGAGGCCTGGGGTACCTCTCGCACTGCGAACATGAGATAGGGCAGAAGCAGGTCCCAGTCCTTCCCATCTCTAGTCACCACCCTCTTTAACATATTTTTTAGAGTTTGGTTAAACCTCTCAACAAGACCGTCTGTTTGCGGATGGTAAGCGGACGTCCGTAACTGCTTTATACGCAACAATTTACACAGTTCCCTCATTACTTTGGACATAAAAGGGGTCCCTTGGTCTGTCAGAACCTCTTTTGGCAGGCCCACACGGGAAAACATCTCCATTAACTCTTTGGCAATGAGCTTAGCTGAGGTATGTCGCAGAGGCACCGCCTCCGGATACCGAGTGGCATAGTCGAGAACTACCAGAATGTGTTGGTGGCCCCTGGCAGACTTTGGTACAGGCCCAATTAAATCCATAGCGATTCGCTCGAACGGTACTTCAATAATTGGCAGAGGTACCAGAGGACTACGGAAATGTGGCTGGGGGCTAGTTATCTGACAGGTCGGACAGGACTTACAATAATTCTCTACCTCCTTGAACACACTGGGCCAATAAAACCGCTGCAGTATGCGGTCCTGGGTTTTCTGCCACCCCAGGTGTCCCCCAAGAACATGTTGGTGGGCAAGCTCCATGACAAGCTTGCGATACGCTGTGGGCACCACCAACTGTTCAACAGGTTCACCTCGGATTTGGTTCACCCGATACAACATATCCTGCAGAACAATAAATCGTGGGAACATTAATTCAGCCCCTGGTTTCTGGGGTTTACCATCAATTTCCAGCACATTCTCCCAGGCCCTGGTTAGGGTTTGGTCCCGGTGTTGTGCGGTCCCAAAATTTTCCCCGGAGACATTGAGGTCTGCCAACTCAGGCCCCGGTGGCAAGTCCTCCGTGTCTCCCACCATTACACTCAGTGGGGTTGTCTCCCCCACTACCGCTGCAGCAGTGGTCACCCCAACCGCTGGCCCTTCAGACTCGGGCTCCCAGGGTTCTGGCCTTCCAGGGGTATCAGGCCACTCTGCTAGGGTTACCCCTGTCTCAGGGCTCTTAGTCACTTTCATCTCAGGCCACAGTGACGGAAAACCAGGGAAGTCTCTCCCAATTATTAGTTCATAGGGCAGCTTTGTGGAGATCGCCACTTTACAAGTCCAGGTGCCGGCCGCCGTGGACAGAGACATTACAGCCGTGGGATAGTCCTTTAAGTCTCCGTGTATACACACCACACCAACTTTCCGGCCCGTATACTGGGTGGGCTGTACCAGGGCAGCACTTACCAGGGTTACCAGGCTCCTGAGTCCAACAGCGCCACTGCCAGGTTATCCCCGATTTGCACCTGGCACAGATGTCGATTGTCTATTGTCTCGGGGGTGCCGGTCGCACACAGTCTCCGGGCATACATGGAAGCCCGGTACCCATAATTAATCTCCATGGGTTCCCCCACTGTGGACAGTCGGCCCTTACGTGGCCAGGCTCGTGACACCGCCAGCAGACTACTGGGGAGGGATCTGCAAGGGGTACATCCCGGGCGGGTTTGGCCGGCCGCCGGGACTGGGGTGGAGGTTTCCGGGGTTTGACTGGCCTCCTCCCAAAAGAACCCCCTGCAGGTTTCTGGTGGCCTCATATCGCTCCACCAGGTCGACCATCTCAAGGGCATTGGTGGGGATACCTGGCCGATCCAGTGCTGGAGAGGGTATGGCAAAGACCTCCAGAATACATCTGCTAACAGACGGTCGAGCATAGCAGTGGGAGTCAGTATGTCTGGCTGCAGCCATTTTTGCAACCGATGTAGCAGGTCATAGTATTGTGGTCTGGCGGGTTCAGCCGGGTTAAATTCCCACTGATGCACCCGCTGGGCCCGGACCAAAACATTCACCCCCAGTCTTGCTAGAATCTCACCTTTCACGGTCGGGTAGTCAGCTGCCTGGACATCTGCCAAATCGAAAAAAACTTGCTGGGGTCTGGCTGCCAGGAACGGAGCAACCACCTCGGCCCACTGGTCACGGGGTAACTTTTCCCTCACGGCGACCTTCTCAAAGACGGCTAGGTATGTCTCCACGTCGTCTGCGGGGGTCATCTTTGGGATCGCCGCACGGACCGCTTTCCGGGCATCATGGACGTGGTGGGACGCTCCTGCCGCCTGTAATGCCATCACATGTTGCAGCAATAACTGGTTGGTCTCCCGCTGCTGCACGTTAGCTTCTATGAGGGCTTTCACAGCAGCCTCCATGTTGCCAGAACTCACAGGCTGCAACTTTGCCGGCCTAATATAGGACATACACTTTTGCTCAGCAAACAAAGTTCGGCGTTCACGCCAGCCTCACTGCGCATGCCCGCATCCGACACCAAATGTGGGAGTCGCTCTGGTAGACAGCGGTGCGGGTGCAGTTTAGAGGCAAAACAAGGAGTCAGATGGTGCATCAAACAGTGTTTTATTCACACTTGCACACCATAAATGAAAAGCAGTCTCTTGGTGACAGTTCACACACAACGGAAATACTGTGGCAAAACAAAAACAGGCCAACACAGGGTCCAGTCACCTTGGGTGGTTTAGGTGCGGGTTCACACCTAGCAGTCGACTCAGCCGCAGGCGATTCCACCTTCAGGTCGCAGGGAAACACCACCTTGCTGAGCTCCTTCCTCCAGGACAGAGAATTCCTCAGCCCTGTTTGCAGGCTCCAGGATAATCACACCCTCAGACACAGCTGCTGGCTGCGTTTTATACCCAGCCCAAAACATGGACTGGACCGTGGGGAGCAGCCACCCACCCTACTCTTTAGCTGCTCCCAGTAAGAGCCGGCCCGGATCGGCTTTGCAGCCATGCTATTTAACAGAGCAGCACTAGCTGCTGCAGACCAAAAACCCCGGCTCTTACCTCACCGAGGCCAGCAACCTCGGTGACACGTACCTGCTATCAAATACAACACCTTGCACCCTCTTACAATATATATATATATATATATATATATATATATACACAGGGGAGCAGATCCTGCACTTGTGGTCCATTGCTAATGGCGATCCCCAGCAAAAATGCATATGGTGGAGGATGCCCGCAGTGGACCACAAGTACCACAATAGACATCCTACACAAGATGGCAATTGTGTGGATGTGATAACCAATATAACTATATGGCAATAACAAATGACAAGACAGGTGCACTTTGCAGTCTTACTAAACTCTCAAACTGATGTTAAAATTGAGAGATTGGTCAACATACCCTGCTGTGGAGGACATGTCTAAGCCCGAGCACCACACCAAGGTTTCTCAAGTAGCTCAGGACCTAACACTTACTTACCTGTCACGCCGGGAAGGGTACAAGATACAATAGACACACAAGAAACAACAAACAAGGGTCTAGGCAAAAGCTGGGGATAATGGTCACCTCCTAACAAGATCCTATCTGCTGACCCTAGACTGCTGTGCACACGTTTAGACCCCAAAGGTGGGAATAAACGTGCCCCCGTGTCTAAGACTGAATTAACCCTATAGACCCCGAGATAGTGGACAAGGTGGAAAAAAGGCAGCCTGCTTCCTCTAATCCTGGAGGAGGCAGGTGTCTAGCTAACAGCCTAGACAGAACACAAATGAAAACCAAAAACACACTTATCTTTGAAGCAGAGCAGAAACAGCAATCCACCTTTCCTCAGAGTGAGAAAGAAGCTATAACCTGCAAAGGACACTGGGTAGGTGCGTGATTTAAACTCACACAAACGACCCCACCCAGTGCACCTGAAGGGAGGCAGGTACAGCTCACTCCAAGTAAACAGAAAACTACACACGTGCTGCCAACCTGACAGACCTCCGCACCTCACCAGAGCAGGGCATGACAGTACCCCCCCTTCTACGGGTGACCTCCGGACCAACTTTATCTGGGTGGGACCTGTGAAAGGCCCTCACCAGTCAGCTGGCATTAACATCCACAGCCGGGACCCACGTCCTCTCCTCGGGACCATATCCCCTCCAGTGTACCAAGTACTGAAGGGAACCCCGAAGAACGCGCGAGTCAAGAACCCTAGAGATCTCAAACTCAAAGTTACCATCAACCAGAACAGGGGGATGAGGCAATGGCGATGGTTACACTGGTCTCACATATTTCTTAAGTAAACACCTATGGAACACATCATGGATCTTCCAGGTCTGTGGAAGATCCAAACGGAAGGCAACTGGATTGACAACCATAAACTGGATTGACAACAATAAATCTTGGATCCAGTTTCCAAGATGGTACTCTCAGTTTAATATTTTTAGTAGATAACCACACCAGATCACCCACACACAGGTCCGGACCAGTCACACGTCTTCTGTCAGCCATTCGCCTATACCAGGGGTAGGCAACCTTTGGCTCCCAGCTGTTGTGAAACTACAACTCCCAGCATGCATAGTTGCTCTGCTCTTCTAAGAACTTACATAGAAATAAATGGAGCATGCTGGGAATTGTAGTTTCACAACAGCCGGGAGCTGAAGGTTGCTGATGCCTGGCCTATACCTCTCACCCATCTTCTCCAAATTGCCCTGGATCCCCCGCCAGATAGAAGACAAGGCAGAAGAGAACCTCTCCTCCTCTGGCATCCCAAAGGAACCAGTCCCAGAAAAGGTACCAAACTGAGGATGAAAACCGTATGCGCCAAAAAATGGCAACTTACCAATGGACTCCTGCTTACGGTTATTCAAGGCAAACTCTGCTAGAGATAGGAATGAGGACCAGTCCTCCTGGCTCTCAGCCACAAAACACCTCAAGTAGGTCTCCAGGTTTTGGTTAGTACACTCTGTCTGTCCATTCGACTGCAGATAAAAAGCCGAAGAGAACGAAAGTTGAATGCCAAGATGAGAGCAGAACGCCCTCCAAAACCTGGAAACAAACTGAGTACCCCTATCAGAAACCACATCCGAGGGAATACCATGTAATTTCACGATGTTATCAACAAAAAGTGAGCCATCTTACTAAAACGGTCCACAACCACCAAAATCACCGTTTTCCTGGAGGAACTTGGCAGATCAGTAATAAAATCCATAGACAAGTGCATCCAAGGACGAGAAGGGATAGACAAAGGAAGAATTGAACCAGAAGGTCTAGTGTGAGCAACCTTTGACCGTGCACAGGTCTCACAAGCTGCCACGTAATCCTCAATACTCTTACATAACCCGAGCCACCAGAACCTCTGAGAAATAAGATCAAAGGTGGACTTGCCACCAGGGTGTCCAGCAAGGACGGTATTGTGATGTTCCTTGAATACTTTGTATCGCAGTCTAGAAGGAACAAACAACCTCCCTGGGGGACAAGAATTAGGATTTAGGCGCTTGGCGGACTGCAAGTTAGCCAAATTCTTATGATCAGTATACACAGTAACGGGATGAGACGCCCCCTCCAACCAGTGACGCCATTCCTTAAAGGCCAATTTGATAGCAAGCAATTCCCTATCTCCTACATCATAATTCCTCTTGGCGACTGAGAGTTTCTTGGAAGAGAAGGTGCACGGACGCCACTTGCCAGGCGATGGACCCTGCGACAGCACTGATCTAACCCCCACCTCTGATGCATTAACCTCCACCACAAATGGTTAAGACACATCAGGCTGCATCAGAATGGGAGCAGACGCGAAACACTCCTTAATAGCTGAAAAGGCCTGCAATGCCTCACCTGACTAGACAGAGCAGTCGGCGCCCTTCCTAGTCATATCGGTCAGCGGTTTTACAATGGTAGAGTAGTTCAAAATGAATTTTCTATAATAATTGGTAAACCCCAAAAACCGCATCAAAACTTTCTGATTATCTGGTTGGTCCAGTTCCAGAACCGCCTGGACCTTTTCGGGGTCCATCCGAAAACCAGAGCCAGAAAGTAGGTATCCCAAAAACGGAAGCTTCAAGACAGAAAACACACATTTCTCCAACTTAACATATAATTTACTGTATTCTCCCGAAGGATCGTCAAAACCTGTATCACATGATCCTGATGGGTCTTCATATCAGGGGAGTAAATTAGTATGTCATCCAAGTAAATTACAATAAACCTACCCACCAAATGATGAAAAATGTCATTGACAAATCGCTGAACACCGCTGGCGCGTTCGTTAACCCAAAAGGCAAAACCCCATTTTCAAAATTACCCTTGTGCGTGTTGAAGGCCATTTTCCACTCATACCCCACCTTGATTCTGATCAGATTGTAGGCCCCTCTTAAATCTAACTTGGAGAAAATGTTGGCTCCAACAATTTGATCAAAAAGGTCAGAAATCAAAGGAAGGGGATATGGATCACGGACCGTAATGAGATTTAATTCTCGAAAATCCAAGCAAAGTCTGAGCGATCCATCCTTTTTCTTTACAAAGAAAAAAACAACTGCGACTGGAGACTTTGAGGGCCTTATATGACCCTTTGCCAAACTTTCTGCAATGTACTTCCGCATGACCTCTATTTCGGGTTGAGAAAGATTGCACAGCCGAGACTTTGGCAACTTGGCCCCTGGGATGAGATAAACAGGACAATCATATTCACGATGAGGAGGCAACTCCTGAGTCCCACTCTCCAAAAAGACATCTGCAAAATCTGAGAGATACTGAGGTAAAATCGTAGAAGACACCCCTGCGATAGATGCACTAAGACAACTGTCTGAACAAAATTCACTCCAACCAATGATCTGTCTTGCCTGCCAATCAATAGTAGGGTTATGTTTAATCAACCACGGCAAACCAAGGACCATAGGAGCAGGCAAGTTTTTCATGACAAAACACAAAATTATTTCAACATGCGAATCACCCACCCATAACCGAATACCATTAACAATATGAGTGAGACTCTTCTGAGAAAGAGGGGAAGAATCAATTGCGAACACCGGAATCTCTCTCTCTAATGTGCACGTACTTAGGCCCAGATTTTGAAGAAACAGAAAATCAATGAGGTTTACTCCAGCACCACAGTCAATAAACACTTCTAACTTTAATTTTCCTGATGCTAGCACCACCATAGCTGGAAGGAGAAAAAAGGTATTGCAGGGAGATTGCATTCCTGCTTGCTCCGGCACCCCATCCACACTACCAAGAGTCAGGGATGTTTCTTTTTCTTTTTTACGTAAACCTCTTTGTGGACCATTCTCATCAACTTGTGGTTTCAGCAAAGGACAAGCATAAACAAAATGACCATTTGCTCCACAGTAAAAACATAACTTATGCAACCTCCTAAAGTTCCTATTACCAGAACGAAAAGACACCTGACCCAACTGCATGGGCTCCTCCCCCATCCCAGAATTATATGTCACATTAACCTGGGGAACTGGTGAGCCAAAACCACTGTCAGAAGGAATCCCTCGCACTGAAGGGGCCTTATTCCTCTCTCTAATGCGTCTATCTAAGCGCACTGCCAAAGACATAGCATTTTCCAACGTATCCAGATACTCATGAAAAGCAAGGGCATCTTTTAATCTCTCCGACAACCCCTGACAAAACTGACTATGCAGTGCGGGGTCATTCCACTCAGTCTCCGTAGCCCATCTCCGAAATTCAGCGCAGTACACCTCTGCAGTATGTTCTACTTGAATCAAATTACGTAACCTAGCTTCCGCTATCGAGACCGATCTGGGTCATCGTAAATCAATCCCAAGGTCTTAAAAAATTCATCCACCGACCGAAGTGACAGAGAACCGGTCGGCAGCAAAAAGGCCCTGGGTTGAGTGTCCCCTTTAAAGGGAGTCTGTCACCAAAGTTGGACATAATAGACCGCTGACATAGCTTTGTAGCATCACTTTAGATGAATGAAACGGTACCTTTGTTGTCTTCTTCAGCGCTTCACCTGCTTCAAAAACGGACTTTTATTGATATGTAAATGAGGGCTCGCAAGTGCCCAGGGCGGAGTTAAGTTCTTTGGAGCCCAGGCTGCTCATCCTCTTTAGTTCTTATCCCCGCCCCTGTCTCTGTCTCTGCCCGCCCTTCTATTGCCTTTCTTCCTCCTCCTCTGGTAGCGAACTCCTGCGCCTGCGCTCAGCTTTGCCTCGGCGGGGCATGCGCACTGCGATGCCCACTGTGGGAACGGCATCAATGTAGCTACTGCGCATGTCCACCAGCTTACAGCTGGGTTTGCAGCGTCAGCCGGGGAATGCGCAGTAGCTACATTGATGCCGTTCCCACAGTGGGCATCGCAGTGCGCATGCCCCGCCGAGGCAAAGCTGAGCGCAGGCGCAGGAGTTCGCTACCAGAGGAGGAGGAAGAAAGGCAATAGAAGGGCGGGCAGAGACAGAGACAGGGGCGGGGATAAGAACTAAAGAGGCCGAGCAGCCTGGGCTCCAAAGAACTTAACTCCGCCCTGGGCACTTGCGAGCCCTCATTTACATATCAATAAAAGTCCGTTTTTGAAGCAGGTGAAGCTCTGAAGAAGACAACAAAGGTACCGTTTCATTCATCTAAAGTGATGCTACAAAGCTATGTCAGCGGTCTATTATGTGACTCTCATCGCCAGATGAAGAAGGCCGCAACTGAAAGTACAGCCTGCATGACTCTCTAAAGCAGATAAAGTCATCCACACCCTATGAAAATCTATCAGGAAGAGCGACTCTAGGCTCCCCATAAATTTGACCTCCTCCAATAGCAACTGATGCCAGAGCATTCTGACGTGTGACAGAATTATGCAGATCAGCAACCTCCAGGGATAATCCCTGCATATGATCCACTAATGCATCAACGGACTCCATTTCCTAGCAGCAGAGAAATGGCAGTCTAGGTATTATTATGGCGGGCGGGTTATAATGTCACGCCGGGAAGGGTACAAGATACAATAGACACACAAGAAACAACAAACAAGCGTCTAGGCAAAAGCTGGGGATAATGGTCACCTCCTGACAAGATCCTATCCGCTGACCCTAAACTGCTGTGCACACATTCGGACCCCAAAGGTGGGAATATAGTGGACAAGGGGGAAAAAAGGCAGCCTGCCTCCTCTAATCCTGGAGGAAGCAGGTGTCTAACTAACAGCCTAGACAGAACACAAATGGAAACCAAAAACACACTTATCTTTGAAGCAGAGTCGAAACAGCATTCCATCTTTCCTCAGAGTGAGAAAGAAGCTATAACCTGCAAAGGACACTGGGTAGGTGCGTGATTTAAACTCACACGAACGACCCCACCCAGTGCACCTAAAGGGAGGCAGGTACAGCTCACTCCAAGTAAACAGAAAACTACACACGTGCTGCCAACCGGACAGACCTCTGCACCTCACCAGAGCAGGGCATGACACTACCTGTGCCATATGGGCAATACCAGGGGCCAGTGGGCTAAATTACAGGAGTGTAAAGGCCGACTAGCAGCAAACTCCCCAGTTACCTCCAGCATGTAGCCATGCCTGCAATGGGAGGAGAGAGAAGGCTGTGAGCCCCACCCAAGACTGGCTGATATGGCCCAGGCCTCACAGGTGCACCTATATATAGCCTGTGGATGAAAACCAGGCTACATTTACATAGGAGTTTATACACCTCCAAAAAATTATATATACAAAACAACTGAAAGGTGGCATGAAGCAGAATGTGCTCAACCCAAGATGCAGTTGTGCATATATATACAGGGGAGCAGATACTGCACTTGAGTGCACCTGTCTTGTCATTTGTAATTGCTATATTGTTATATTATTTATCACATCCACACAATTACCATCTTGTGTAGGATGTCTATTGTGGTACTTGTGGTCCGCTGTGGGCATCCTCCATTGTATGCATTTTTGCCGGGGATCGCCATTAGCAACGGGCCACAAGTGCAGGATCTGCTCCCCTGTATATATATGCACAACTGCATCTTGGGTTGAGCACATCCTGCTTCATGCCACCTTTCAGTTGTTTTCTATATATAATTGGTTGGAGGTGTATAAACTCCTATGTAAATGTAGCCTGTTTTTCATCTACAGGCTACATTTAGGTGCACCTGTGAGGCCTGGGCCATATCAGCCAGTCTTGGGTGGGGCTCACAGCCTTCTTCCTCCTCCCATTGCAGGCATGGTTCACATGCTGGAGGTAACTTGGGAGTTTGCTGCGAGTCGGCCTTTACATTCCTGTAATTTAGCCCATTGGCCCCCGGTATTGCCCATACGGCACAGGTAGGTGAGTGTTAGGTCCCGAGCTACTTGAGAAACCTTGGCGTGGTGCTCTGGCTTAGACATGTCCTCCACAGCAGGACATGTTGACCAATCTCTCAATTTTAACATCAGTTTGAGGGTTTAGTAAGACCGCAGAGTGCACCTGTCTTGTCATTTGTTATTGCTATATTGTGTCTGAATTAAAGTAGGTGTTCAGAGAAGAGAGGACTAAAATTCCATGAAATTACAATCCCAGTTCCAAAAAAGTTGGGACGATGTGTAAAATGTAAATACAAACAAAATTCAATGACCTTCAAATATCACAGAGCCATATTTTATTCACAATACATCACATATCACATATCATATGCTGAAAGTGAAAAATTTTATAATTTCATTAAAAAAATTAACAAATTCAGAACTTTATGAAAGCAACGCATCTCAAAAAAGTTGTGACAAACGCTGGAAAAGTAAATGATACTAATAAAAAACAGCCAGTAGAAGAATTCACAACTAAGTCACATGACTGGGTAAAAAAGGGTATGTTAGAGAGGCAGTCTCTCTCAGAAGCAAAGCTGGACAGAAATCACCAATCTGCGAAAAATTACATTTATAAATTGTGGCACAATTTCAGAAAAATGTTCCTGAACGTAAAATTTTAAAGACTTTGAACATCTCATTATCTACAGTACATAATATCAAAAGATTCAGAGAATCTGGAGAAATCCATCAGCCTCATTATTGCTGGGGTAAAGTATGAAGATGGAGTCTCTGATCACTTGCATGAATTGAAGATGCATCTGAAATGTTTGTGTGAGACCTCGTCCATTATTATCTGATCGACTGAATAGAGACCTGCCTGAAATATGTGCGTAAGGTATTGTCCTACTTATTTGACCTGAATCACAGAAATAAACGTGGCCTAAATGGGTGGGACTGCTCCAAACCCCAAACACTGTGGCGTGTTTCTAACTGGGGGGGCAGTTCCTCCGCATGTGGTTCGCAGCGAACGGCTATCCACAGCAAAAATTGCATACAATGGAGGATACCGGCGCGAACCACAAGCACCACACAAACATCCTACACAAAATAAAACATGTGCGGATGAAAATATATAAACACATAACTCACAGAAAAAAGATGCACCACATGGATAAGCAACTGACAACACTGGCTAATCCCTCACTCTGGTGTTAAAAGCTGAGAGATTCGCCAATATTTCCAATCAGGAACATATCGGAGCCCCTTTAAGCACCACTTCACGGTATCTCAGCATGACATGGGGTCCTACCACTAGACTACCTATGGTGTGTGAACAAGGTCTGAACAGGTATTAAGCAGCCTACAGCCCCTACAATGTGCCATTGCATATGGCTGGTAAACATTCTGTTGCACCTGGAAGCCGGTGTCACATGGTCTGTTGTAGGTGTAGCTTGCGGCCTCATTTGTTCCCCATTGCATTGTTGGTCCTGCAATGCAGGTGAGTGGGAGGGGCTGTAGGCTGCTTAATACCTGTTCAGACCTTGTTCACACACCATAGGTAGTCTAGTGGTAGGACCCCATGTCATGCTGAGATACCGTGAAGTGGTGCCTGAAGGGGCTCCGATATGTTCCTGATTGGAAATATTGGCGAATCTCTCAGCTTTTAACACCAGAGTGAGGGATTAGCCAGTGTTGTCAGTTGCTTATCCATGTGGTGCATCTTTTTTCTGTGAGTTATGTGTTTATATATTTTCATCCGCACATGTTTTATTTTGTGTAGGATGTTTGTGTGGTGCTTGTGGTTCGCGCCGGTATCCTCCATTGTATGCAATTTTTGCTGTGGATAGCCGTTCGCTGCGAACCACATGCGGAGGAACTGCCCCCCCAGTTAGAAACACGCCACAGTGTTTGGGGTTTGGAGCAGTCCCACCCATTTAGGCCACGTTTATTTCTGTGATTCTTGTTTTATATGTATTGAATGTGCCATTGCATATGGCTGGTAAACATTCTGTTGCACCTGGAAGCCTGTGTCACATGGTCTGTTGTAGGTGTAGCTTGCGGCCTCATTTGTTCCCCATTGCATTGTTGGTCCTGCAATGCAGGTGAGTGGGAGGGGGCTGTAGGCTGCTTAATACCTGTTCAGACCTTGTTCACACACCATAGGTAGTCTAGTGGTAGGACCCCATGTCATGCTGAGATACCGTGAAGTGGTGCTTAAAGGGGCTCCGATATGTTCCTGATTGGAAATATTGGCGAATCTCTCAGCTTTTAACACCATACTTATTTGACCTGAAAATAAAATGTTCGTTCAAAAGAGTTCTTACTGTCTGCCAGGTTATCTTGGGATTCTGATTTTTTTGGGATCTGGGAATTGGCCCCTCCGAGACCCAAAATAATAACAGATAAACAAGATCTACACAGCGACCCTCCTAGATTACATACGCCGGCTACATTCCATTAGGGGGTGAGGCCCTCTGGTTATAACAGTATAAAAGCTGGACCTTTTCAGTTGAACAGTTGAGGTTCATCTACTGAAGGGCCCTTCACATACAAATGTTTTCCCGACCGAGACTCTGACTGCTTTTCACTGAAACGGACTTTCCAGCTGATGTGTCGCTGTCAGAGGTTTTCTATTCTTTGTATATACTTAATTTGCCAAAAGAAGGATATGATATCTCTATATCTATATACTTATTGTAACATTTAATAGAATCACATTATCAGCATTCATTTGGAGTGTGGTCGTGTAGTGGTCGCCTCCATTTGAAGTTGCAGTTAAGAGTCTCTGAATCTAAAGTCTTTGATCAGCAAAACACTGGGGACACAACAGGGGGTCCTTATTTCTACAAGGGGCGCTATGGGGGCAATATTAATACTGGGAGAACTTTGGAGGTATGATTGGGCACAGTATGGAGGGCATTACTACTAATGGGGGGACTCTTGGGGGGCATTGCTATTGGGGGTACTGTAGAGAGTATCATTACTATTAGGAGCAGTCTGGAAAACAGTTATGGAAGATTGCTTTTCCCGTGTGTGAATTCTCTGATGATTAACAAGACTTGCTTTATGGACAAAACATTTCCCACAGTCTGAGCATAAAAATGGTTTCTTCCCAGTGTGACTTCTCAGACGTGCCATTAGATTTGATTTCTGGCTTCTCCCCCTTGTGAATTCTCTGGTGATTATTAAAAGCTGAATTATGGGTAAAACATTTCCCACATGGAGGACACAGATCACATAAATATTAGACTTAACTAATAAATAACAGACCACACATTTAGTGTTGCAATAAAATAAGCCATGTTGCTTTATTCGGGGTTATCCAAATTTAAACAACCAAATAAATATTTAATAAATAATCAATAAATAATTACTAAAAAACAATAATGAATAAATATTGACCACTAAGTCCACCCAGCATCAGCTGGCTGACCATATCCCCCAATTAAGCAACACGACTAAAAATTGGGAGGAAGGGTGGGGCACAGCTGCCGCTCTTCTTCACACTGCAGCTGACTGATGGCAATCCCTTATCTTTTAAACCTGCAGGTTTTCCGCCGCTAAAAGCCTCCACCAATCAACTGTTGCCATTCTTCCGCCTTTGGACAGCTGACCAATAAACTGCTGACTACCTGACAGCTGTCATTGGACCAAGGATGACCAACCAGCTTGAACCGGATTCCTCAACAGGTAACCTGAAATATAAAAAGGGGGTGGGAGGAAGGAGACCCACCACAAACACACCACCAGCCTTAACAATAAAACCACCATATCCTAATAGTAATCGTGCCCCCATGTATCCCCCAAGCTATCCGCTCTGGGGGGCCCCTTCATGGAGGACACAGATCGCATAAATATTAGACTTAACTAATAAATAACAGACCACACCTTTAGTGTTGGAATAAAATAGGCTGTGTTGCTTTATTCGGGGTTACCCAAGTTTAAACAACCAAATAAATATTTAATAAATAATCAATAAATAATTACCAATAAACATTAAAACCAATAATGAATAAATATTGACCACTAAGTCCACTCAGCATTAGCTGGGCAACCATATCCCACAAGGCCATGGCTCACAGAGACATGCCTTCCCCCCCAAAAAAGCAACACAGGCACTTGTCAAGGGCATTATGCAGACCCAAATTTAAAATATCTAGGCCGACGTCACACAAGTGAACATTGTCTGATCTATATAGGCCTGGAATGAAGCCTTCCAGGTCGCTGTGCCTATAACTAATACCTCCTAGAATAGGCATAAATTTAAACATTGCCCTGTTAATTCTTTTCCTTATTCTATCAAAAGGCCGGCCCTCTACCGATGACCAAAGATATCTCTGAACAATTTCTAAAAATACTAGCACAGTGTCTAGCAACACACTTTTGACTAAAGCCATATCCTGTTTTATTCTCTGTAACATTTCTAATATTTCAACTTTACCTATATCATTTCCTCCCACATGAACAATTAACATATGTGGTACAAGCCCTTTTAACAACAATTTCTGAATTATGTATATTATATCTTTCCACTGTAAACCTCTGACTCAAATCAAAGGACACACATTCCATATAACTCCTTTTCTTGGCTTTCTTCTGGGCCCAATAAACATGGGAGTGACCAATAACCCAAACTATGTATTGGACACCTGTAAAATATAAACAAAATCAAACTACAATAAATCAGGTCTGATATAAATTTTAAATCTATTAGAATTCCAACGATCCAATCTTTTTATGATAGCATCCTCCAATCCCATTCCTGCCGCTTCAGTAGCTGCACCTATACGAAAGGAATGGGAGGAAATCTGCAAGTGCCCCATTTGTAAGGCACTAAGAGATTTCTTGAGTAAAAAGTTAAACTGAAATCTAGTGATCTAGAAATAAGGGCTTTAATCAAAATGCCGCAAAAAGGAACCTAAACATGTGGTCTGAACTAAAGCCAACTAAACATAATCTTGAATTAGACCATCTGTTCAGAGAAATAATCTGTCCCCGACCCAACTGATCAGTTTATGAACGTCTAATTTTTAATGTAACCTTGTCTTCTAAAACTGTCACATCCGAAGACAATAGACCAGGGGACGAATTATTTGTAGCTGACACTAGCTCCCTGATCCTAAACGCACCAAAGAAAGCTAAAATAGACGCAGTCCGAAACAAAATCATTTCAAATGATCCTTAGTGACATCTGGAAGCACATTTATCAATTTTTCTAGAATATCCAATGAAATAGGATGCCTTGAATCAGGACTAAACTTGGCCTTGCGATATCCTTTCAGCGCTTGCTTAATAGTAAACATCCCAGACAAAGGAGCCTGACCATACAGTTTTTGGAAAAATATACTCCTGCTAACATTTTCGTAATATAAGAGACTGAAACCTCTCTAGACACAAGTGATGATACAAACATAAGGCCTAAATTTTCTAAACTTAAATCTGAAACAGATTCAATAGATTGAGTGAAACTTGACCAATTCTCCCATGCAGATGCATATGCGAGTCATGTTCTAGGAGCGAAAGAGTTACGTATGCTATTCAAAATGAATCCAGCAGCAGGTCCCATAAATGCGGAGGACAAGGCACTCCGAATTGATCTGCCGCAGGGGCCAATTCCCAAAATCTCACCCACTGAAATCGAGATAGAGAATCAGCTATATCATTAGATTTACCTTCAATGTACCTCACCTTCAACCAAATATTGTATGACAAACAACATAAAACCAAATGGCTTAAGAGGTGAACTGTCTTTTCATACTTTGATGACAACCTATTTATAGCAAATACCACCTCTTTATTATCGGAAAAGAAAAGAATCCTTTTATTCCTGAAAAAAGAACCCCAAACCACTATAGCAACCAGAACAGGAAACAATTCTAACAAAACCATATTAACCGTACATTTTCTTTCAACCCAAAATGACGGCCACTTCTCAGCACACCACTTATTGTCCCAGAAAGCACTGAGACCGCAACTGCCTGCTGCATCAGTATACAGCCTAAGTGCATCCGAATCTTGAAACTCCTCCTGCCAACAGCTTCTGCCATTAAATTTGGACAAGAACTCAAACCACATAGACATATCATCGTTCAGAGGTCTAGTTAACCTGATATGTGCCCTAGGTGACTCCAACCCCCTTGTAACAAAATACAATCTTTTAGAGAATACACGACCCATCAGTATAATTCTGCATGCAAAATTTAGGGATCCCAATAGGGATTGCAATTCTTTCAATGTACATTTGTCTTTTGCTAATAATGACACTAAACTAAATGATTTGAGCTTAGTCCTAGACAAGCAAAATTTAATCCTAACACTATCTATAACTATGCCTAAGAACTCTAACGGTGAACAAGGAAAAATAGTTTTTTTAACCACAATAGTTATACCAAAATCAGACGACATATTAAGAAAACACTCCAATAAATCTGAACACAACTTTAAACCTGCAAAACCAATAAACAAAATGATCTAAATAGTGTAATACTCCACCTTCCAGAACCAGTACCTGTACTAGCCAATGAAGGCAGGATGAAAAAGATTCAAAATACGAGCAAGATTTGGCAAAACCCATAGGTAAACACGTATCAAAATAAAACTTACTATCAAAACTAAAACCTAATGAATTGAAACCAGTAGGTCTAACGGGCAGAAGCCTAAATGCTGCTTTAATGTCAGCCTTAGCCAATAATGTACCCTGACCAAAGCATCTCAACAAATCAACTGCCTGATCAAAGGATGCATATGCAACCAACACTTCTTCTTTGCTAATTTCATCATTAGGGGAATTATCAATAGGGAAAGACACATTATGAATTAACCTGTATTCCCCTGGTTCCTTTTGAGAAACAATACCCAGTGGGGATACACGAAAACTCTTGAACGGTGGACAATCAAAAGGGCCTGCAACTCTACCACTAATCAATTCTTTATTAATCTTTTCCTGCACTTTATTAGGAAACATAGCAACTGATTTTAAATTCTCAAGTAAAAGACACCCCTCACACTTAAATTCTGGAACAAAAAACTTTCGGGAAAACCAACCTCACTGGCGTCAATGCTTTTGGAAAGCTGCTCCCTGGTTGATTTACGTTTAAAGCATTTTGACACAGGATGGATACCTCTGCAAACAGAACATTCATGCTTATACGACAGTTTGTTAACCATTTACATGTACTTTCGTTAAAAGCAAAGTAGACTCCCTTCCTTAAATTTAAAGAAAAAGAAGCCTGCTTCAGCGGAGTATTTCTTTAAGGAATCATTAAAGTGATCCATAACCCTATTTCTTTGGAACCCCATTTTAGAAACGGGTGAATCTACAATTTCTGTCTAAACATTTCATCATAGCTAAACCATGCTGTTCCTCCATAATTATGTTACGCTTCCAGTATTATATCCAAATGCTGAAAAAGGCCACAGCATTTGGCTGGAAACTTTTCTTCTAGAACTGACGCATAGATACAAAAAGCCGGCAGCCAATTGTTAAAGGATCGCCGCTGGCTGCGTTTTCTAATAGAGTTGAGCGAACACCTGGATGTTCGGGTTCAAGAAGTTTTGCTGAACTTCTCGAAAATGTTCGGGTTCGGGATCCGAACTCGACCCGAACTTCACCCCGAACCCAAATCCCATTAAAGTCAATGGGGACCCACACTTTTGGGCACTAAAAAGGCTGTAAAATAGCCCAGGAAAGGGCTAGAGGGCTGCAAAAGGCAGCAAAATGTAGGTAAATCCCCTGCAAACAAATGTGGATAGGGAAATGACTTAAAATAACATAAAATAGAGAAAAATAATAAATAAACATTCTAAACTTGAGCCCAAGTGAGTGACAGTGGCACCTGTCACCCAGCAAACAGAGGATGTGGCAGCAACGCCACCACATCTGTCATCATCACCAAGCATCTCCACCAAATCCCATAAAAGAAGAAGTCCCCCCCCCCACCCATGGCTCTGAATGCCTTATTTCAAACTTCCTGGTCCTTTGAAATGCTGTCATTCTGTCTGGTGGACAGTTTTAAAAACCTTATGGTGGTGGCTGTCCCACAGTACGTGTATCCCAGCCGCGGCTACTTTTGCAGGCGAGCCATCCCTTCCCTGCACAACCAAGTGGCGGACAAAATCAGGTGTGCACTGCGCAACGCTATCTATGGCAACGTCCACATAACCAACAACACAGTGGGTAAATGTAGCGGCTGGCCCAGAGGCTGATAGCATTTTTGCGAATGTCCTTCCGCCCCCGATGATTGCTGGGCATTTCTCTTTGTATCCTGTTACCTCCTCCTCCTACTCGGCTTCCTCCTCCTCCTCATCCACTCAGCGTAATACCTTCACCACCCACAGCAGCACAGCCAGGGGGAAACGACAGCAGGTTCTTTTATAACTTGTGTGTTTGTGGGACAAACCCCGCACCGCGCAGGAGCTGTGGACGGGCATGGAACAACAGACGGATGATTAATTGGTGCCACTGAGCCTCCAGTCTGGCCTGGGGTTGTCCGCTGAAGGGGCAAAATGTAATAGCAGGTCTGGGCCTAGCTGGTTTGACGCACTTCCCCTGCCTGCCACATGTGCTGAATTTACTTAAAAACATATTAAAATAACTATAATGCAGCTAAACTAACCATACAAACAAACAAAACTATATACACGCCTTATCCTTAACTTAAGGCCAACCAAATACAAGTGGCTCGGAGGGTGGGTATCTGCACCAACATAGGCCCTGGCCTGGAACACAATTGTCCAGCCAGGGCACAGTTCTGGAGGATGAGGAGGAGTAGGAGGAATGCTGTGGGATACAGAGGACACAGACAATATACCTCCCTCAAAGAGGATAGCTTGTCCTTGCCTCTGGGCAGCCTGGCAGACATAAGCGACAACATGCTGCAGTGCCTGCGCAACGACCGCCCAGTTACTGCCACATTCTAACTTGTGCTGCTTACTGGGTGGCTATCCTGCTGCATCCCCGTTACAAGGACAACGTGCCGTTCTTAATTCCCTCACTGGAGTGTAATAGGAAGATGCGCCCGCTAGTAGACACGCTGCTGATGGCATTTACACCTGACACAGTGGACTCAGTGGAAGCACAAGGTGAAGGCAGAGGAAGAGGACGAAGAATTTGCCAATGTAGTTGGGTCACCAGCAACACCTCAGGAGGCAGGGTTATCATGGGCAAAATGTGGGAAAGCTTTGTCATCACGCCACGACAACCTGCACCAATAGCAGATCTGGAACGTCTTAGCAGGAGGCAGCATTTCAGCAACATGGTGGAGCAGTATGTGTGCACACGCCTCCATGTACTGACTGATGGGTCTGCCTAGGGGAATAGCTACAGGGGAAGCAGGGGAAGCAACTGGGGCCGTGACCTAGAAAGGGCCCATCCAGGAGGAGGAGGAGTAAAGGACTTTGTCAGGGCCCCCTCAACAGTATTATACAATTAAATTATATACAGTGGCAGTATAGACAGTGTAGAAAGAGAATGGAACAGCTGCTGGACCTGGTCTGAGAGAGCGATCTTTAGTAGCCACAGGCATGGCGGCATGAAAGGAAGGGGTTGCGCAAAAATTACTGGGGGAGGAGGGCCCCATTCAAAAATTTGATGTTGTGCCCAATCATTTCTAGCTACGCCACTGGGTCTGGCCCATTCAACTTCTGGGTCTTCAAATTGGGCACATGTCCTGAGGTTGCCCTTTACGCCTTGGAGGTGCTGGCCTACCCTGCAGCCACTGTATTGTCTGAATGTGTGTTTAGCACGGCTGGGGGCGTCATTACAGACAAGTACAGCCGCCTGTCCGCAGACAATGTTGGCAACTAAGCTTTCGTTGATTAAAAAGAACCAGACATGGATCCCACAGGACTTGTTTGAACCTTATGCAAAATAGACATGTATACCGGCCTCACCCAACCATTGTTGTAAAATTAAAAATTGAAAAACAGTTATTGGCGACTACCTTTGGCTTCACAGCCCAAAAAGGCTTCATTTCATGGAAGAATGTAACCACCAATTGTAAGTTCCCTGTCAGTTATGCAGTGCAGGGGATTGTACCTGGCAAAAATGGTAATATTTCACCCAACAATTTAAAATCTATCCTTTGCCGGACAGTATTAAACTTTTCCAGCCACAGCTAAAACCAATGATTTACGGTATTGCTATTTTGGCAATTGAATTTCACCCCAGAACAAAAGCTATTTTTTGACGGACACTATGAAACTTGTCCAGCCACAGCTAAAAACCCCAGATTTACTGTATTTCTATTTTGGCAACTGATTTTCACCCCAGAAAAAAATATATCCTTTGACGGACACTATGAAACTTGTCCAGTCACAGCTGGAACAACAGATTTACTGTATTTCACCACAGAACAAAATCTATCCTTTGACGGACACTAGGGAAATTGTCCAGTCACAGCTGGAACACTAGATTCAGGGTATTGCTATTTTGGCAATTAAATTTCACCCCAGAAAATACCCTTTTACGGACAGATTAAAACTAGGCCTGAAACAGATGGAACACTAGATTTATGGTATTTCTATTTTTGAAACTGAATTTCACCGCAGAAAATAATATATCCTATGACAGACACTATTAAACTTGTCCAGTCACAGCTGAAACACCAGATTCAGGGTATTTCTATTTTTGAAACTGAATTTCACCCCAGAAAATAATAAATCCTTTGCCGGACACTATTAAACTTGGCCAGCCACTGCTGGGACCCCAAATTTACGGTATTGCTATTTTGGCAACTGAATTTCACCCCAGAAAATAATAAATCCTTTGCCGGACACTATTAAACTTGGCCAGCCACTGCTGGGACACCAGATTTATGGTATTGCTATTTTGGCAATTGAATTTTACCCCAGAAAAAAATATATCCTTTGCCGGACACTACGAAACTTGGCCAGCCACAGCTGAAACCACTGATTTACGGTATTGCTATTTTGGCTATTGAATTTCACCCCAGAACAAAATATATCCTTTGCCGGACACTATTAAACTTGGCCAGCCACAGCTGGGACACCAGATGTAGGGGATTGTTATTTTGGCAATTGAATTTCACCCCAGAAAAAAATCTATCCTTTGCCAGACAGCAGACAGTATTACACTTGGCTAGCCACAGCTGGAACACCAGATTTAGGGGATTGCTATTTTGGCAATTGAATTTAACCCCTTAATAAAATATAGAAATTTCTATCCTGAGTTTCTAGGGGTGACAATAAGCACAGCTAAGCCCCTGATGTAGGATATAGCAAAAAAAAAAACTAGTATTGATGGACTTGGTGGCAGCTTGTGCTGGTGCACCACAAGACACAAAATGGCCGCCGATCACCCCAGAAAAAAGTGACAGAAAAACGCTCTGTGCAGCCTAAAAACCAGTGAGCAAGTAACTAGCACAAGTTGAATGATTCACAGCTGTAGATCGATCACTTCATTAGGTGTTTTTGCTGAGTTTTCCCTGCCTAATCTCGCCCTCACAGCAGCTGCGTCCTATCCCTACACTAATCAGAGCAGCGCTACGTGACTCCAGCTTCAAAAAGCGGGAAGAAATCGCCGAACAACGGACCCGAACCCAAACTTTTTTGAAAATGTCCGGGTCTGGGTCCCGAAAACCCCAAAATTCGGTACGAACCCGAACTGTCCAGTTCGGGTTCGCTCATCCCTACTTTCTAACTTCTTCAGATTTCTCCTCTCTTTTTTGTCAGAGCTAACTATATGATCTTTACTAGAAGAAAAATGTGACATTAAATCAATGAATTTAAGATGCCAAATGCGCTCTTTAACGTTTAAAGGTAAATGAAATCCTAGCGGAGAAACCTCGCAAGGTAACGTTTCTTTAACGCAGGTTTCAGATACCCCTAAACCCCTATCAAGATTAGGAGTATTAACTGTCTGACCCATGGCCACTTCCTGGTTAACCCACACACCAGATGGCGCATTTATGTTCTCCTTCTGCACAAATTTAGCAAAAAGGAACATAAACCAGAAACAAATTTGTGATTAGAAAATATATTGGACAAAGACTGTACATTCAGTTTTTCACCACTAGATGGCACCTCCTGCTCAGGAACCGAGGAAACTTCAGCTCTAGCTTGCCAGGGAATCCACTGCTGACTTCAGGAACTCCAGCTGACGGTGTGGAAGCATCACCCCTGCTGCCTTCAGGTAAGCCAGACATCCATTGTATTTCAGGATCTGTGGGAGCCGCTTGATCCAGATCCCTAGTCAGGGGCGTAGCTAACAGCTCATGGGCCCTGGTGCAAGAGTTCAGCTTAGGCCCCCATCTCTCAGTGCTTTGTGTGTCTTCCTATGCGGCACAAGGGTCTTTGGGCCCCCTGAGGCTTCTGGGCCCGGTAGCGACTGCTACCTCTGCACCCCCTATAGCTACGCCCATGTCCCTAGTAGAAGCTGCTGCCTCGCTGCACCTCGCCACTGCTAGCTGCCGCTGAGAGCCACCTGAGAAGTTTTCACATGCCATCTTTCTATGATGCCGCCTTGCGCCAGCTGCTGATGTGCGGCCTTCATCCTGGCTGTCCCTGGTGCACGATCTTCTAGCGCCGGCCTAGGTAGGCGGAGAGTGTGCTCTCCTTGCCCTCCTCTTTTGCTGGGCTGCGTTACAGTCTCCACCTCCAAAAGCCTCTACTTATCTGACGCTGACTCCATATCTTCATCGCCGGGTAAATTACGATCCGCCTCCGCATGTTTAGGCTGGGCCAAGCAGCGCCGCAGCCACTCTTCTCCGCCGTCCGATGCCACCTTCATAATAAGCTGCCGCGAAAGCTCCTCCATTCTTGGCACAGAATGGTCTTCTTTACACTGCACCTGACTGATGGCGATCCTTCTTTTAAACCCGCAGGTTTCCCGCCGCAGAAAGCATCTACCAATCAACTTCTGCCCTTCTTCCTGCCTCTGGACAGCTGACCAATAAACAGCTTACTCCCTAATAGCTGTCATTGGACCAAGGATGACACCAACCAGCTGGAACCGGATTCCTCACAGGTAAGCCTGAAATCTAAAAAGGTGGGGGTGGGGGGACGGAGGGGACGGACAGAACCATCACACACACACCACCAGCCAAAACAATAAAACCACCATATTCTAATAGTAATCGTGCCCCCATGTGTCCCGCAAGCTATCCACTCTGGAGGGGCCCCTTCATTATATATTAGGGAAGTTCTTGTTATCTCTCCCCACCGACTCTTTCTCCCCCTTTCCTGTTTTCCCGCCTTTATTTTTCAGGTAAAATTACCTCAGTGAAGGTGAAGAGGCAGCTCAATCCAGTTGGAGCTGGTTCTTGTTTCTTCAAGTAAAGTTGTACGGCAAGTCAAGTGATTCTCCTTATTGGTTGCTCCCCGTTGCTGGGGGAGATTTCCAGTGCTGTGATTTGTTCTCACCCCCATGGCGGGAAATTTCTCCCCTATATATTCCCAGGTTCGGCGCTACTTCAGTGAAGCTGACGAAGATTTGAACAGCGCTGGACCAGGATGGGATTTAAATGCACAACTCAGCGATCTTCAAGGAGCCCAGCAAGAAGTGTTGGGGCTACCTGTTGAGAGGCTCCCACCCCCTGTGGTTGAGCTGTCTTCAGGCCTCCTAGGAAGACCACCACATCAGTCAGCTGCAGCCTCTGGTCAAGTCCAGGAGGGACAGCCTGTGGGTGAGAATCTCAATGTGTTGTCTGTGTCTAATTCAGCTTTGTTAGCTGGTTTGGTTAAGCTGCTAGTGGAGGCTACTGGCAGGCAAAGGGTTAATTCAGTTTCAGATGTATGGAGCTCTAATTTCAGTGCAAGTGCTTAGGCCGCCTAGTGTTGAGAGGGGCTGTGTTTTACCTAATGTTAAAAAAGGTGATGGTGTTAAAGAGACTTGTTTTAAGGAACCATTAGCTTGTGAGGTTTCACCTTTGGGCTTTCATTTGAGCAGTAACATTAAAGAACGTATTTGGCAGATGGAATATGTGGCATTAATGGTGTAATTACTGTAAGAGGCAGCCCTGATCATCCAGCAGCATTTCCAGCACATATATATATATATATATATATATATATATATATATACATACAGACTGGTTCTCGCCAACCACCAGAGGCCGCTGTGGCTGAGTAAGACGACAGTGAGAGGTGTGGTGTTCCAGAGGATAAGGAGTTAACCGCTTCAGCCCCCCTAGCTTAAACACCCTTAGGGTACGTTCACACGGCGACAAATAGGGCACAACTTCACTGCAACATTTGTCGCGCGACATTTTGTCGCACTATTGTCGCGCGACAATTCTTATAATGGAAGTCTATGGTGTCGCAGTGCGACATGCGACATGCTGCGACTGCGACGCGACAGTCGCAGAAAAACCCATCTTGAATGGATTTTCTCCGACTTTCGTGTCGCAGTCGCAGCATGTCGCATGTCGCACTGCGACACCATAGACTCCCATTATAAAAATTGTCGCGCGACAATAGTGCGACTTTTTGTCGCGCGACAATTGTCGTCGTGTGAACGTAGCCTTAATGACCAGACCATTTTTTACAAATCCGCACTACACTACTTTCACCGTTTATTGCTCGGTCATACAACTTACCACCCAAATGAATTTTACCTCCTTTTCTTCTCACTAATAGAGCTTTCATTTGGTGGTATTTCATTGTTGCTGACATTTTTACTTTTTTTGCTATTAATAAAAATGTAATGACATTTTTCACTTTCTGTAAAAAAAATTTTTTTAAAACTACATTTGTATGTAAATTTTTCTATACATTTATTGTTCTACATGTCTTTGATAAGAAAAAATCCAATAAGTGTATATTTATTGGTTTGGGTAAAAGTTATAGCGTTTACAAACTATGGTGCAAAAAAGTGAATTTCGGCATTTTGAAGCAGCTCTGACTTTCTGAGCACCTGTCATGTTTCTTCAGGTGCTAGAATGTCAGGAAAGTATAAATACCACCCAAATGACACCATTTTAGAAAGAAGACACCTCAAAGTATTCACGGAGGGGCATGGTGAGTTCATGTATAATTTCATTTTTTTTCACAAGTTAGCGGAAAATGAAACTTTCTGAGGAAAAAAATAATAATAATAAAGTTTCCATTTCTGCTAACTTCTGGCAAAAAAAATAAAAATCTCCCACGGACTCACTATGCCCCTTAGTGAATACCTTGGGGTGTCTACTTTCCGAAATGGGGTCATTTGTGGGGTGTGTTTACTGTTCTGGCATTTTGGGCGGGGCTAAATTGTGAGCAGCCATGTAAAACCTAAAGGTACTCTTTGGAATTTGGGCCCCTTTGCGCACCCAGGCTGCAAAAAAGTGTCAATCATGTGGTATCGCCGTACTCAGGAGAAGTAGGGCAATGTGTTCTGGGGTGTATTTTTACATATACCCATACTTTGTGTGCGAAATATCTCTGTAAACTGACAACTTTGTATAAAAAAAATTAAAAAGTTGTCATTTACAGAGATATTTCTCACACCCAGAATGGGTATATATAAAAATACACCCCAAAACACATTGCCCTAATTCTCCTGAGTACGGCGATACCACATGTGTGACACTTTTTTGCAGCCAAGATGCGCAAAGGGGCCCAAATTCCAATGAGTACCTTTAGGATTTCACAGGGCAATTTTATGCATTTGGATTCCAGACTTCTTCTCACGCTTTAGGGGCCCCTAAAATGCCAGGGCAGTATAAATACCCCACAAGTGACCCCATTTTAGAAAGAAGACACCCCAAGGTATTCCGTGAGGGGTATGGTGAGTTCATGTAAAATTTTATTTTTTGTCGCAAGTTAGTGGAATATGAGACTTTGTAAAAAACAAAAATAAAAAAAAATAAAATATCAATTTCCGCTAACTTGTGCCAAACTTTTTTTTTTTCTGTGAGCTCGCCATGCCCCTCACGGAATACCTTGGGGTGTCTTATTTTTAAAATGGGGTCACATGTGGGGTATTTATACTGTCCTGGCATTTTAGGGGCCCCTAAAGCGTGAGAAGAAGTCTGGAATCTAAATGCGTAAAAATGCCCTGTGAAATCCTAAAGGTACTCATTGGAATTAAGACCCCTTTGCGCATCTTGGCTGCAAAAAAGTGTCACTCATGTGGTATCGCCGTACTCAGGAGAAGTAGGGCAATGTGTTTTGGGGTGTATTTTTACATATACCCATACTGTGTGTGAGAAATATCTTCTGTAAATGACAACTTTTTAAAATTTTATACAAAGTTGTCAATTTACAGAGATATTTCTCTCACCCAGCATGGGTATATGTAAAATACACCCAAAACACATTGCCCTACTTCTCCTGAGTACGGACGATACCACATGTGTGTCACTTTTAGCAGTCAAGATGCGCAAAGGGCCCAAATTCCAATGAGTACCTTTTAGGAGGGCATTTATACGCATTTTTCTTCTCACGCTTTAGGGCCCCTAAAATGCCAGGGCAGTATAAATACCCCACATGTGACCCCATTTTGGAAAGAAGACACCCCAAGGTATTCCGTGAGGGGCATGGCGAGTTCATAGAAGATTTTTTTTTGGCACAAGTTAGCGGAAATTGATTTTTTATTGTTTTTTCTCACAAAGTCTCCCTTTCCGCTAACTTGTGACAAAAAGTTCAATTTTTCATCGACTCACTATGCCCCTCAGCGAATACCTTGGGGTGTCTTCTTTCCAAAATGGGGTCATTTGTGGGGTGTTTGTACTGCTCTGGCCTTTGAGGATCTCCGCAATCATTAAACGTATTTCCAGCATTAGGAGTTTCTGCGATTCTCCTTATATTGAGCAGATGGGTAATGAGATTTTTTTTTTCCGTTCAGCCTCTGGACAGAAAAAAAAATAATAATGAACGGCACAGATTTCTTCATTTGCATCAATCAATGTGGATGAAAAAATCTCTGCCAAAATCAGTGACTGCGGTGCGGTGGGCTGGGCGCTAACTACCTAACAAGTAGCTAACTAACTGGCGGTGATAAGGGACCCTTATGCCCCATTCACACGTCCGAAATTCTGTTTGCGGAATGGAATTGTGGACCCATTCATTTCTATGGGGACAGACTTTGTCCCGCTTGGATCCAGAATTGCGGATCTGCACTTCTGGGTCTGCACTTCCGTCCCGCAAAAATATAGTTGTGGACATGTGAATGGAGCCCTACAGGGGGGTGATCAGTGACAGGGGGGTGATCAGGGAGTATATATGGGGTGATCAGGGGTTAATAAGTGACAGGGGGGGTGTGTAGTGTGGTGCTTGGTGCTACTTTACATAGCTACCTGGTCCTCTGGTGGTCGATCCCAGCAAATGGGACCACCAGAGGACCAGGCAGCAGGTATATCAGACGCTGTTAACAAAACAGCGTCTGATATACATCTTTGATGCGATTTATTTCGCATCTACAGCCTGCCAGCGATGGATCATCGCTGGCAGGCTGTAGTATAATTGCTGAGACGCGACCTGCTGTGAACGCGTGCGCGTTCACAGCAGATCTCGCCTCTCGCGAGATGACGCGCCGACGCGTCAAAGAGGAACAGACCTGCCGCCGCCTGGACGCATTCCTGCGTTAGGCGGTCGGCAGGTGGTTAAATAAGTTTTTCCCGGGCTGAGCAGTGAGCCTGGGCTAAAGGTGTCTGAGTACACAGAAAAGGACTCTGTCCTCTGAGAGGGAGATCCGCAGGCAAGATTAGAGTGATTTCTCCCTGCCTGCTGTGACACAGTATCTGGGACTTGAGAGTGTGTTTGCTCCCTGACTGAGCTGGTGTTTCCTGGTACAGAAGGGATACTGCTGCAGTGTGAGGCATTTACCAGAGGGGCTTGTGAGTGAACTGAGGCCCTGCCTGATCATATGTCCTGAGCTGCTGACTATCTCTGACCAGAGTTACAGAGACTACAAAGTGAGGCTTGCAGCACCACCCCTGCCAGAGCTGAGCCACGTGGATGCCTCACCTGCGACCTAACACAAAGGAGAAGACCACACTGAGCCAAGCAAGCAACCAGATCAGGACCCAGGCTGTATCTGCCTGCATATGCCGGATACAGAACTGTGAGTGCACTCATGCTAACCTGTGTTAGGACATAGTGGAAGTGGATTTAGTTAGTGCACTGTAGAAGTGCACCCCGGGTAGCGGGGACAGATAGAAATATCCAGAAGAGAGTAGCCTGCCATTTTTGTACTTGTTGTTTTTGCGACTCATTTGTGTCTTTATGCAAATTTCTATTATCTTTATTGTGAATTCTCAAGCTGTTCATACTGTTAATCTGATTTTCCGGCAGTTAGAGTTCTCTTTTAATAAAGCCGGTTTCTGCTTCAGCCTCCTTGTCTGCTGCACTGTACTTGAATCCTACTCTGCGGTCTCTTCCTCTGCTGACCGTTACATTACCATCGGCCAAAGAACATGTGGTTAGAAAAGATGATAAAGTAGATGATGAAAGAAAACGATTTCTCCCCAGGTCTTTTAATAATTGACTTCGAGCCTTTTGTATTTATTCGGCAGTACTGAGCGAGGAGCAGCCTGAGCTTTATTCAGGTTTATTTCAGCATTTAGATATAATTTTCGAAGCGTATCGGAATTTTGGCGGGATGGCTTGGTTTCAGTATGATGAGACATTCCGCCAAAAGCTGGATTTAATATAATTGCTAATGCACGCAGAGTTGATATTTACCCCTCTTATGGAAGAGAAGATGGTTGTAGGGCTGACGTCATCATCGCAGGCGCACTGAGGAGGGAGCAGCCAAGCGAGCGTCCTTCTCTCAGAGCGCCTGCACCGAATGAGGACCGGCACGGTGCAGGCGCGGAATTTGAGCCGCAGACAGGGCCAGCGGGAGTAGGAGAGCGCTCGCTGGCCCTGTCAGTCAAGTGGAGTCGGGGGCATCTTTTTAGAACGAGGATGCGGCGGCTACCAGCAAGTAACCGCCCAACTTGCTGGTAGTGAAGAATTTTGCATGCCACAAAATGACGATTTTTAAAGAATTTAAAGCACTAACAGAGGTAAGAGGGGTAAATATCAACTCTGCGTGCATTAACAATTATATTAAATCCAAAAGTGAAAATTGAAGTTTGGGGGGGTGACAGAAGCCCTTTAATGAATCTACAAATGGTTAAATAATTGTCGTTTTAAACACGAAAGTTCCTTTTGTGGAGGTGCATACCCCATGTGACATTGTTTCAAAAGAAATTCCTAGTCAGGTCAGTAGCAACCAAACACCAGGGAACAAGTTTCAAAAAGCATTGAGTCCAGTGAGGTTGGCAGAAATGCGACGGTGGATCGTCCGTTATCCCGATCGTCAGAACGCTGAGCTAATTCTTAATGGGTTTCAAAATGGTTTTGAGGTGCCACAGTTTCTTGGGCTTGGTTGCTGCTGGGTGGAGAATTAAAATCAGTTTCAATGCATAAGGAGTAGTCAAGAAAAAAGTTACAAAAAGAGCTTGATTTGGATAGAATTGCTGGTCCCTTTATGGATCCTCCTTTTGAGAATTTTAGGCTTTTTCCTTTGGGCGTTGTTCCGAAGAAAGAGCCTGAGGACTTCAGGCTTATTCATCACCTGTAATGTCCTGAGAAAAGCTCTCTGAATGACATGGTGGATAAATCACAGGCCTCGGTTGTTCATGCCTCATTTGATAATGCGTTAGCTTTGTTACAGTCTTTTGGTAAGGGAGCTTTATTAGCAAAGGATGACATTAAATCATCATTTCGGTTATTGCCAGTTTCGAAAAATTCACTGCCTGCACTAGAGTCGACGGTTAAAAAAAAGAAAAAGATAACAACTTTATTAAGCTTGTTATAAAAATGTATCAAAATAATCATCCCCCTATTGGGAACAGAACAGGTATACAATGATAGGGTAAGTATTCAGCCAGTGATGTGTCTGTAATCCAATCACGACACAGTGTTAATCTGAACGAACGATACATCCATCAGACAACAATGAGAACAGTCATAGTTGTATAAAATTTGAAAGTTTGGGTAGGCACACAGAAATATGGTTACATGCAGTAATTTTAATAGTAGTAAAACAACACTGATATTCACATAAACTCCACATTAGATATAAGTATGTATAAAAATATATAAAAAAAATATGAAATATATATAAAAAAATATGAAAAATAGTCCACTGTAGTTCAACCTTTTTAAATACAGTTGCTAAAAGTGTCCAGCTTTAGAGGAAATTGATAGGGATCGATACTCTGTGAAGTGATTCACATTGAGTATTTGTGTCTGGAACTTAAATTGTTCATGCACATTTGTAATCAGCGGTAGGATAGTTCAGATCCCGAATAATCTCACTTATTAGTTATAAGTTATAACACGCTTTGGGATGGGATGGTGGTACTTACGGTTGCGCTGGTTTTTTTTCTTCATGCGGCGTTCCGCACCCACACTGACCTGGATGGATTACTTTCACCGTCTCGGCGTCTCGCGTGTTCTGGCTCCATGCACTGTTTCAATTTTCCCGCTTGGTAAGTAAGTATCCTCGTGCTCTGAGTGTCTTCTCACCGTCTCTCTTCGTTCGGCGTCTCACGTGACCTAGTTCCGGTCATGTGCTTTAGTCTACTCTGTGCGCTACCTCAATGTTGGCTGTGATGCGCTGTAGTTGGAGGTTCGGGTTTTGTAAATCCTGGCTTTAGGAGCGCTCCCAATGAAAGATGTTAGATATTAGCTGATATATTAGTGCATATCATTCCTCTGCATACTAGGAGTCACCAAACGCGTTTCAAAGCCCTCACTGGCTTCTTCCTCAGTGGTCTAGAGGAAACAAAGCATTGTTTTACTACTATTAAAATTACTGCATGTAACCATATTTCTGTGTGCCTACTGCCTACCCAAACTTCCAAATTTTGTACGCTTTCCTTTTTCTGGTGGAGTGGACCAGATTCTAGGGTAAGAGCACCAGATATCCGTATTTTTCCGTTAGTGAGCCACCTTATTAACCTCTTTCCGACCGCCTCACGCAGGATTGCGTCCTGCGGGCGGTCGCTTCATTCCTCCTTGACGCGCCCGCGCGTCATCTCGCGAGACGCGAGATGACTCGCTCCTGAGCCCGGTGGAACGCAAATGGAACGCACCACCGGGCTCAGGACAAGTTCGTCACCAGCCTGCCAGCCAATGATCAGCGCTGGCAGGCTGGTGATTTTCAAAATCGCCTATGGAAATAGGCGATATAAGTCATATTTACAAATATATGTGTTTTATAAGGGATCTGTGCCATGTGCTGGGTCCTTTTCATCGGTTGGACCCAGCACAGAGCACAGATCCCAAGTAAGTGCACCAATCACTACATATCAGGCCCTGATCACCCCCATCACCCTAATTAACCCCTTGATCACCTGTCAATACATAGTGAAAGGGAAAAAGTGATCAGTGTCACTTTTGTGAACTGTCACTTTTTTTTTCACCAGCATTGACTGTTAGGTTTAGGTTAGTTTAGGTCCCTTTGGTAGGTAGTTAGCGTTAGCGCCCAGCCCACCGCACCGCAGTCACTGATTCGCTGATTAGCGTAGCGCTAATCAGCGTTTGTACTTTATAGTATCTGTAAGTGATCAGAACTGATCACGGTCAGATCTATAATAGTATTACTGTCACTTTAGTTCGCCCTCCACCCCAAACGCAGTGTTTGCCCGATCAGACCTGATCGGTCGCCCACACCTGCGTTCACCCACGCCGCCTCGCCGCAGTGACAAAAAAATTTTTTTGTATCACTGCACAATCACTTCACAAGCGCTGTGGCGATAAAAAAATCAGTTTTGATCTTTTTTATCAATCGCAGCGGCTTCTGTACTTCGCTACACTCCCATTTGTAAGACAGGCTTGCTTTTTTTCTTGGGTAGTCTCAGGGAATACCCCCCAAATTTAGACGCCCAAATGTCAAACAAGGGGTATTCCTCTGAAGAGGCCTACAGGCTTCTGACCCAGTCGGATGAGGAATGGGAACCCTCATCTGACGAATCTAGCGGGTCAGAATACGAACCTGTAGAGAGCAGTAGCAGTCTGACCCAAAGTTCAGACGAGGAGGTTGAGGTCCCTGATAGAACCAGGCGTACTCGGCCCCGTGTTGCTAGACCGCAGGTTGCGCAGGATCCGCAGGATCCGCTTCAAGGGCAGCAGAGTGGGGCTGGCGCTGCCGGATTACGTGGTGAGGCATACACCAGCAGCGCAGCCCGTCCTGGACCTAGTACCAGCACTGCCGTACAACATGGTGAAGTGGCAAGCACCAGAAGGGCAGTTGAAGCTGGTACGGTGGCACGTGCAGTAGTTTCCCCGTCGCAGCCACCGCAAAGACAGGCCCGTAGAGCCCCTAGAGTCCCTGAGGTGCTGGCAAATCCTGATTGGCAGCCCCCAACTTCAGCCGCACCAGTAATTCCCCCTTTCACCGCCCAGTCAGGAGTTCGGGTGGAAACAGCCCAGATAGGATCGGCGCTGGGGTTTTTTGAGCTGTTTTTCACTGCGGAGCTCTATGACTTAGTCGTGGCAGAAACAAATCGGTATGCCACTCAATTTATCGCCGACAACCCGGGAAGCTTCTATGCCCAGCCTTTCCGGTGGAAACCAGTCCAAGTTTCCGAATTTAGAACTTTTCTGGGCCTTCTCCTCAGCATGGGCATTACAAAAAAACATGAATTGCGGTCATATTGGTCCACGAACCCAATTCATCACATGCCCATGTACTCTGCTGCCATGTCCAGGACACGTTTTGAGACCATCCTGCGTTTCCTGCACTTTAGTGACAACACCACCTCCCGTCCCAGAGGCCACCCAGCTTTTGACCGGCTCCACAAAATTCGGCCCCTCATAGACCATTTCAACCTGAAATTTGCAGATTTGTATACCCCTGCACAAAACATCCCTAATACATTTTACCGGGCGCCTTGGCTTCAAGCAGTACATCCCAAGCAAGCGCGCCCGGTATGGGGTCAAATTGTATAAGCTCTGTGAAAGGGCCACAGGCTATACGCACAAATTTCGGATCTATGAGGGAAAAGATCAGACCCTGGAGCCGGTCGGTTGCCCTGACTACCTGGGGAGCAGTGGGAAGATAGTCTGGGACTTGGTGTCACCCTTATTCGGCAAGGGGTACCATCTTTACGTGGACAACTTTTACACAAGTGTGGCCCTCTTCAAGCATTTGTTCCTAGAACAGATTGGCTGCTGTGGCACCGCGCGACCTAGTCGCCGGGGCTTCCCCCAACGGCTCATTACCACCAGACTTGCAAGGGGGCAGAGGGCTGCATTGTGTAACGAAGAACTGCTCGCGGTGAAATGGAGAGACAAGCGTGACGTTTACATGCTCTCCTCCATTCACGCAGACACGACAGTCCAAATTGAACGGGCAACCAGTGTCGTTGAAAAGCCCCTCTCGGTCCACGACTATAACCTCCACATGGGAGGGGTGGACTTCAATGACCAGATGTTGGCCCCGTATTTGATTTCCCGACGCACCAGACGCTGGTATAAGAAGGTGTATGTATATTTTTTTCAATTGGCTCTATATAACAGTTACGTTCTCTACAGTAAGGCTGGGAGAACAGGATCCTTCCTCAAATTTCAGGAAGAGATCCTCGAGAACCTCCTGTATCCAGGAGGTTCCGTGGCCCCATCCACCAGTGTAGTTAGCCGTCTACACGAGCGGCACTTCCCTAGCGTTGTGCCTGGTACCTCAACCCAACCGCCACCCCGAAAAAGATGTCGTGTCTGTAGCAGGAGTGGAATAAGGCGTGACACCCGTTATTTCTGTCCTGACTGTCCTGACCACCCTGCCCTATGCCTAGGGGAGTGTTTCCGTAAGTACCACACTCAGGTACACTTAGGGACCTAGGGATTGCAGGACACAGGTAGTTTTTACAATCAGGCTCAAGGGTCTCTCAGGATACTAGGTTTTGAGAGACCCTAACACATAGGGACGGTGCTGCTGTGCTGCTGTGCTACTGCAGATATGTGAAACGGTAGAAACGTCTCCTTTCACTTGGGATAAAGTGTATAATGTACTTCTCACCATCTCTGTGTGATTTACACTTTACACATTGTCCCATGGGAAAGGAGAGGTTTCTGCTAGGAAAATAAAGAGTGAAATGGTTAAAAAAAGAAAAAAAAATGAAACAGGTAGCAAGAAAAGAAAAATCTTGAGTTAGTTCAGGTTTTAAAAGTTCCGTTTTTTTTTTCATGTTCAGGTTTATTCATGTTTTATAAAGTTCAAGTTATGTGCCTGCTGCCTGTTTTTTCTTCATTTTTTTTTTTTTCCCCCTAACCACCCTTTATTTTCCAGGTAGATCAACGGACCAACCGATGAAAACGCCGCAGCACTGATGTGAATTCTGAGAGAAGCATTGCGCTGCTGTCGGAAGACACGTGAAGTCAGTGTATGCGGCGCTGCAAGACGAGATTTCTCCTCTGCAGGACAGGTACGTTTGCCCAGGCATATGAGCTGAGGAGAGGTGTTGGAGTTCATATGCTTTGGCAAACACTTTGTATCAAAAATCTGGCAAAGATGTCTTCCTCCACAACGATCGATTGATCGATGTGAATGGAGAAATCACGTTTGCCAGGACATAGGAGCTGAAGTGGGTATGGATGTTTGGGCGGAGCCCCTATGTCCTGGCAATCGCCAGGCCCCTCTATTTTTTTGGGATATTTTTTGGCAGAGATTTTTTCATCCACATCGATCGATGCGAATGAGGAAATCTGTGCCGTTCATTTTTTCTTTCAGCCCAGAGGCTGAGCGAAAAAAATCTCATTACCCGTATGCTCCATATAAGGAGAATAGCAGAAACTCCTAATGCTGGCCATACGTGTAATGATTGCGGAGACCCTCAAATGCCAGGGCAGTACAAAAACCTCACATGTGACCCCATTTTGGAAAGAAGACACCCCAAGGTATTCGCTGAGGGGCATATTGAGTCCATGAAAGATTGAATTTTTGTCACAAGTTAGCGGAAAGGGAGACTTTGTGTGAAAAACAAAAAAATCAAATTCCGCTAACTTGTGCCAAAAAAAAAAATCTTGTATGAACTCACCATGCCCCTCACAGAATACCTTGGGGTGTCTTCTTTCTAAAATGGGGTCACATGTGGGGTATTTATACTGCCCTGGCATTTTAGGGGCCCTAAAGCGAGAGAAGAAAAATGCGTAAAAATGCCCTCCTGAAAGGTACTCATTGGAATTGGGGTCCCTTTGTGCATCTTGGCTGCAAAAAAGTGTCACTCATGTGGTATCACCATACTCAGGAGAAGTAGGGCAATGTGTTTTGGGGTGTATTTTTACATATACCCATGCTGGGTAAGAGAAATATCTCTGTAAATTGACAACTTTGTATAAAAAAATGGAAAAAGTTGTCATTTAGGCTACATGCACACGACCGTTGCCTGCCTCCGCGTCCGCTCCTCCTTGAAATTTTGCGTCCGTCAAAAAAAACGGAGGACGGACCGTTTTTTTTGACGGACCGTTTTTTTTGACGGATCCATTGTAAAAATGCCTATCCTTGTCCGCAAACGTGAAAAAAATAGGACATGCACTATTTTTTTGACGGAATGAAAACACGGATCACGGATGCGGAACACAAACGGTTGACCATCCGCATTTTTTGACGGACCAATTGAAATGAATGGGGAAGCATCCAATCCGTGAAAAAAAACGGAACGGACGCGGAAACAAACAACGGTCGTGTGCATGGGGCCTTACAGAGATATTTTTCACACCCAGTATGGGTATATGTAAAAATACACCACAAAACACATTGCCCTACTTCTCCTGAGTACGGCGATACCACATGTGCGCAAAGGGGCCCTAAATCCAATGAGTACCTTTAGGATTTCACAGGACATTTCTACTCATTTGGATTCCAAACCGCTTCTCACGCTTTAGGGGCCCCTAAAATGCCAGGGCAGTAAAAATACCCCACAAGTGACCCCATTTTAGAAAGTAGACACCCCAAGGTGTTCTGTGAGGGGCAAAGTGAGTTCATGTAAAATTTTATTTTTTGTCACAAGTTAGTGGAATATGAGACTTTGTAAGAAAAAGAAAAAAAAAAAAAAACCATTTCCGCTAACTTGTGACAAAAAATAAAAACTTCCATGAATTCACTATGCCCATCAGCGAATACCTTAGGGTGTCTACTTTCCAGAATGGGGTCACTTGTGGGGTATTTTTATTGTCCCGGCATTTTAGGGGCCCCTAAAGCGTGAGAAGGAGTTTGGAATCCAAATGCGTAAAAATGCCCTGTGAAATCCTAAAGGTACTCATTGGATTTAGGGCCCCTTTGCACGTCTTGGCTGCAAAAGTGGCACACATGTGGTATCGCCGTACTCAGGAGAAGTAGGGCAATGTGTTTTGGGGTGTATTTTACATATACCCATGCTGGGTGAGAGAAATATCTCTGTAAATTGACAACTTTGTATAAAAAAATGGAAAAAGTTGTCATTTACAGAGATATTTTTCACACCCAGTATGGGTATATGTAAAAATACACCCCAAAACACATTGCCCTACTTCTGCCGAGTACGGCGATACCACATGTGTGGCATTTTTTTGCAGCCAAGATGCGCAAAAGGGCCCTAAATCCAATGAGTACCTTGAGGATTTCACAGGACATTTCTACTCATTTGGATTCCAAACCGCTTCTCATGCTTTAGGGGCCCCTAAAATGCCAGGGCAGTAAAAATACCCCACAAGTGACCCCATTTTAGAAAGTAGACACCCCAAGGTGTTCTGTGAGGGGCATAGTGAGTCCATGTAAAAAAATTTTTTTTTTGTCACAAGTTAGTGGAATATGAGACTTTGTAAGAAAAAAACAAAAAAAAACAAAAAACAAAAAACATTTCCACTAACTTGTGACAAAAAATTAAAACTTCCATGAATTCACTATGCCCATTAGCGAATACCTTGGGGTGTCTACTTTCCACAATGGGGTCACTTGTGGGGTATTTTTATTGTCCCGGCATTTTAGGGGCCCCTAAAGCGTGAGAAGGGGTTTGGAATCCAAATGCGTAAAATTGCCCAGTGAAATCCTAAAGGTACTCATTGGTTTTAGGGCCCCTTTGCGCATCTTGGCTGCAAAAAAGTGTCACTCATGTGGTATTGCCGTACTCAGGAGAAGTAGGGCAATGACTTTTGGGGTGTATTTTTATATATACCCATACTTTGTGTGATAAATACCGCTGTAAACGACAACTTTTAAAAAAAATTTATACAAAGTTGTCAATTTACAGTGATATTTCTCTCACCCAGCATGGGTATATGTAAAAATACACCCCAAACACATTGCCCTACTTCTCCTGAATACGGCGATACCACATGTGTGCCACTTTTTGCAGCCAAGATGCGCAAAGGGCCCTAATTCCAATGAGTACCTTTAGGATTTCACAGGAATTTTTACGCATTTGGATTCTCACGCTTTAGGGGCCCCTAAAATGCCAGGGCAGTAAAAATACCTCACAAGTGACCCCATTTCGAAAGTAGACACCCTAAGGTATTCGCTGATGGGCATAGTGAGTTCATGGAAGTTTTTATTTTTGTCACAAGTTTGCGGAAAATGAAATTTAAAAAAAAAAAAAAAAACATTTCCGCTAACTTGTGACAAAAAATAAAAACTTCCATGAACTTACTATGCCCCTCAGTGAATACCTTAGGGTGTCTACTTTCCGAAATGGGGTCATTTATGGGGTGTTTCTACTGTCTGAGCATTGTAGTACCTCAGGAAACAGGACAGGTGCTCAGAAAGTCAAAGTGCGGAAATTCACTTTTTTGCACCATAGTTTGTAAACGGTATAACTTTTACCCAAACCAATAAATATACACTTATTGCATTTTTTTTTATCAAAGACATGTAGAACAATACATTTTGAGAAAAATTTGTTGAGAAATGTAGTTTTATTTGACAAATTTTCAAACAGAAAGTGAAAAATGTCATTTTTTTGCAAAAATTTCGGTAATTTTTGATTAATAGCAAAAAAAGTAAAAATGTCAGCAGCAATGAAATAGCACCAAATGAAAGCTCTATTAGTGAGAAGAAAAGGGGGTAAAATTCATTTGGGTGGTAAGTTGTATGGCCGAGCAATAAACGGTGAAAGTAGTGTAGTGCGGAATTGTAAAAAGTGGTCTGGTCATTAAGGGTGTTTAAGCTAGGGGGGCTGAAGTGGTTAATATTTCAATAACAGTCATAGTTGTGCCTACTGATGCAGCTCGTTTTTGGTCAGCTGTTAATGTTGGTATTCAAGGTAAGTATTTAGCCAGTGGTGTGCAAAGTGGTTAGTCACACTACAGTATTAATCTGGCCGGAGACTACCTCTGCCGTAGGACAATCAAGGTATTAATAATTGTGCCTCCTAAACAGCTAGTGTTAGTCTGCTGATAATTGGATGTATGCACCCCACCTCACACAGAAATTTGATTCAGGGTCGAGATCCTGCTCAAAAGAGGTCACTCAACAGCAGGATATCCATACCCTATATCCAGATAGTCCATAGGCCCCTGTGCATAGCCTATAATGGACTAATGTTCAGTGACTCTGAAGGTCCATTGTTAAATTTGTGAATAGGGCACCCAATGTCACTGACTTAATCTGGATACACCACTGCGTCCCTGTACAGTCTGGGCGAACAAATACCCTTTTCAGGCTGTGTGTTCGCCACAGTCCATTTACTGCAAGGAGCAGGGGCATCTAATGAACACTGCTATTCTGATTTCTTACAGATTTTTCATAACCCTAAACCTGCCTAGCTGTACACGTTTCTTGCGTTCATTGTACGAACGCCTCATCAGGAACAGTTGGCAGAGGACTAATTAAAATAGAGGCAGTTATGATAGAAAATCTGTGGCAGCACTTTAGCACGTGTGGCGTGCAAGTTACCAGCACTATTATGGCCGTACGCACCCGCTCGATTGCGCTCTTGATAAGGGATGTGAGAAGAGATGGACAGTGACTAGCATCTCCGAAGTCCAATCAACACTGGCAGGCATGTAATGACGTCCGCCAGTGTGAGGAGCAGAGTTGAGTTAACCCGAACTAGATAGTTCGGGTTCATACCGAATTTCGGGGTGTTCGGGACACGGACCCGAAGCTGAACATTATCAAAAAAGTTTGGTTCGGGTCCGTTGTTCGATGATTTCTTCCCGCTTTCTGAAGGGCTGCACAGCAGCCAATCAGCAAGCATTTTACTTCTTGCCCTAAGAAGCCATCACAGCCATGCCTACTAATGGCATGGCTGTGATTGGCTGAGTGCAGCATGTGACCCAGCCTCTTTATAAGCTGGAGTCACGTAGTGCCGCACGTCAGTCTGCTGAATTGAGATTAGAGCAAGGTTGCTGCTGGTGCTGCGATCAGGGACAGAATAGGGCAGAAATCTGAAGAACCTGTGCAACTTTAATCCACAAGATACAGCACATAGAGAGGGAGGGAGCCTCAGCAATTTAACATTTCTGTACCCAGCTAATTCATCTGTCACTGAGGTGGGGGGGTCAGCGGCCATTTTAGGCACTGCAGTGTACTGCATGCGTGCCATCCAGCCAGGGAGATCAGCCTAATCCTATTTTGTAGCTCAGTGAAGGAAAAAAAACTTTTTTTTCTGGCTGCTCAAGTCCCCTATATTGCCTTTTGTATGTTTAAGGGGTGACATAGTCCATTTGTCTAGCCTGGGATCTGTGGTGCCACAGAGCACTTTTGTATACTGTGCACTAAACCGTATATTCCATTTCAGCTACCAAATCAGTGTATTTTAGTTAAAAAAAAGTGGTCATCTTCATCCACCAAGCCTATTTTACACCGCCAAAATATATATTTGACATTTTTGCGGTGAAATAGAGAATCCGTGTAATTTTGGGGAAAAACCCTATTCCTTGTCCACAAAACAGTTCTGCATACTTCGTCCAACGACATATTTTATATTTCTGCATGGAAATAGTGCTTCTTTGTTTTTTATAGAAAAAAAAACGTTATTCTTGGTCCACCAAACAGTCTGAAATACCTATTACAACCACCTATTTTACATTGCTGCTGTGAAATACAGCATAAGTGTATTTTTTTGACAAAAAAGTGGAAATCCTGATCCACAGAGCATCTTGAAATATACCGCCTAAATACCGATTTCAGATTACAGCTAAGAAATAGTGCATTATTCTTTTTTATGTGAAAAAAAGCAATATTCTTGCTTCACAAAGCAGTTGTACATACAAGGTATAAATATCTAAATAAAATTTACAGCAGTAAAAAACTGCATTTTGGGGTTTTATTGAAAAAAGCTGTGTTTTAGGCCGAAAAAACAGTTGTGCATCCGGCGTATAAATAATTAAATTTCAATTTACAGCAGTGAAATACTAATTTTCTGTATTTTATTACAAAAATACTTGTTCTTGTTCCACAAACCACTTGTGCATACAGCGTACCAAATTTTTTTTTTACATTTACACATAGAAATTGAGAATCCGTGTATTTTGGGCACAAAAAACATTATTCTGGGTCCACAGATCATATTTATGACACGGCATTGCCTTAGCGAACGTAATTGTCGACTAGTTGCAGCTAAATTTACATCGGAGAGAGACCAATCTTTCAGCTTGGTGGGTGAACACAAATAATGAGGAGAACATCAAATACGGGACGTGGGCATGGTCGTGATGGTGTTGGTGGAGCTCCTGTTGCTGGGAGATGACGTGGCCGTTCAGCACCAACTACTGGTCCAAGTCAACCACCTTCCTCTGGTGCGAGTAGGTGACAGAATCTGCAGCGTTATTTGATAGGCCCAAATGCCGCTCTACGGATGGTGAAGCCAGAACATGTACAGATGATAGTAGATTGGGTGGCTGACAGTGCCTCCAGTTCCTTCACAGTATCTAACACCCAGTCCTCAGAAAGCTCAGAGTTCGCACCTGCAGCACATGCCCATCAGTCTTCCACCTCATTCCCTCGCAAATCAGCCAAGCAGTCAGAGCTCCAAATCATGCAGGAAAGTCTCATGCTTTTTCATGACTCTGTTGGCAGGGTTTCCCAGCCCATCCACCTAGCCCTGCCCCAGAAGAGGAAGACCTTGAATGCACTGATGCTCAACCACTTTTGTTGCAGGATGAGGACACGGGAATACCAACTGCTGCGGCTTTTTGCAATGTGCAGACCGACGAGTAGGGCAGGGGTCATGAATGGGTGGAAGATCATGTGGAGGATGAGGAAGTCCTAGACCCAGACTGGACTGAAGGTCGTGATAGTGAGGCGTGCAGTTCTGAGGAAGAGGCGGTGGTCGCACAGAGGCAACAGCACAGCAAAAGAGGGAGCAGGGTGCAAAAGCGCAGCGGCTGTCCCCGAGTCAGTACGCCTGCTACTGCCCACCGCACCCAGACACCGAGCACACCAAGGTCTGCTCCAAGGAGTTCATTGTCGTGGCAGTTCTTCTCACAATGTCCTGACGACAAGACACGAGGGGTTTGCATGTTGTGCCATTAGAGCCTGAAGCGAGGCATAAACGTTCTTAACCTGAGCACAACCTGCATGACCAGGCATCTACATGCAAAGCATGAACTGCAGTGGAGTAAACACCTTAAAAACAAGGAACTCTCTCATGCTCCTCCTGCTCCCTCTTCTGCTGCTGGTTCGGCCTCTCCCTCCCCCTCTGGCGTCACCATGGCACCCGGCGATCAGCAAACAGAGGATGTTCCACCAACACCACCACATACGGCACCGTCACCAAGCATCTCCACCATGTCACACGGCAGCATTTAGCTGTCCATCTCCCAAACATTGGAGAGAAGGAGGAAATTCCCACCTACCCACCCTCGAGCCCTGGCACTGAATGTCATAATTTCAAAATTACTGGCCTTTGAAATGCAGTCATTCTGTCTGGTGGAGATGGACTGTTTCAAACAGCTGATGGCGGTGGCTGTCCCCCAGTACGTTGTTCCCAGCCGCCACTACTTTCCCAGACGAGCCGTCCCTTCCCTGCACAACCAAGTGGAGGATAAAATCAAGTGTGCGCTGCGCAACGCCATCTGTGGCAAGGTCCACATAACCACAGATACATGGACCAGTAAGCACGGCCAGGGACGCTATATCTCCCTAAATGCACACTGGGTAAATGTAGTGGCGGCATGGCCCGAGGCGGATAGTGGTTTGGCGCATGTCCTTCCACCAGCGAGGATCGCAGGGCATTATTCGTTGCCTCCTGATGCTTCCTACTCCGCATCATCTTTCTCCTCCTCCTACTCCTCTTCTACCACCCCCACATCCAGTCATCGAAAGAACCTCACCCCCAACTTCAGCACAGCCCGGGGTAAATGTCAGCAGGCGATTTAAAAACTGATGTGCTTGGGTGACAAACCCCACACCGCACAGGAGCTTTGGAGGGGCATAGATCAGCAGACTGATGAGTGGTTGCTGCCGGTGAGCCTCAAGCCCGGCCTGGTGCTGTGCGATAATGGACGAAATCTCGTTGGATCTCTGGGACTAGCCGGTTTGATGCACATCCCTTGTCTGGCGCATGTGCTGAATCTGGTGGTGCAGAAGTTTCTTAAAAACTACCCAGACATGTCAGAGCTGCTGCCGTCAGTATGTGAGCTCTTTCGGCGTTCTCACCCTGATGATGCTCGTCTGTCTGCGCTGCAGCGTAACTTCGGCCTTCCTGCTCACTGCCTCATATGCGACGTGCCCACCAGGTGAAACTCCACCTTACATATGCTGGAGAGACTGTGCGAGCAGCAGCGGGCGATAGTGGAGTTCCAGATGCAGTATGCACGGGTCAGTCACTCTGCGGATCAGCACCACTTCACCACCAGTGACTAGGCCTACATGCGAGACCTGTGTACCTTGTTGTGGTCTTTGGAGTACTCAACCAACATGGCCAGTGCTGATGACGCCGTTGTTAGCATTACAATACCCCTTCTATGTCTCCTTGAAAAAAATATTACGGCTATGATGGAAGAGGATGCGGCACAGGAGGAGGAGGAAGAGGGGGCATCTTACAGGGTTTCAGGCCAGTCATACAGAAGTAGCTCAGAGGGTGGGTTCCTGCACCAGCAGAGCCAGGTACACATGTGGTCAGCGAGGGCATAGTTCTAGAGGACAAGTAGGAGGAGGATGAGATAGAGGAGGAGGAGAAACCGGTTTCACTGCAGGGTGGCACCCTACGCAGCTCAGGGCCATCACTGGAGCATGGCTGGAGGGATACGGAGGACATAGACGATACACCACCTACAGAGGACAGCTTATCGTTACCTCTGGGCAGCCTGGCACACATGAGCGACTACATGCTGCAGTGCCTGCGCAACGACAGCAGAGTTGCCCACATTTTAACTTGTGCTGACAACTGGGTTCCCCGGTACAAGGACAACGTGCCCACCTTAATTCCCACACTGGAGCGTGATAGGAAGACGCGCGACTACAAGTGCACGCTGGTAGATGCTCTCCGGAGGGCATTCCCAACTGACACGGCGGGACAAGTGATAGCACAAGGCAAAGGCAGAGGCGGAGGAGGAAGAGGTCGCCAACGCAGCTGTGTCACGGCCAGCTCCTCAGACAGCAGGGTTAGCATGGCAGAGATGTGGAAAAGTTTTGTCACCGCGCCACAGCAAACTGCACCACCAGCTGATAGGGAACGTGTTAGCAGGAGGCAGAATTTCAACAACATGGTGGAACCGCCACGTACTGACTGATGATTCTGCCCCATTCAACTTCTGGGTCTCCAAATTGTCCACATGACCAGAGCTTGCCCTTTATGCCTTGGAGGTGCTGGCCTGCCCTGCGGCCAGTGTATTGTCTGAACGTGTATTGAGCACGGCAGGGGGCATCATTACAGACAAATGCAGCCACCTGTCCACAGCTAACGTGGACAAGCTCACATTCATTAACCTCTTACCGACCGCCTAACGCAGGATTGCGTCCTGCGGGCGGTCGGTTTGTTCCTCCTAGACGCGCGGGCGAGTCATCTCGCGAGACGCGCGATTTCCTGCGCACGCGCGTGCACGCGTTCACAGGATCGCATCGGGGAGAACTTTAACTACAGCCTGCCAGTGCTGATCGTGCGCTGGCAGGCTATAGAAGTTAAAAAAAATGGCATATCAGACGCTGTTTTGTTAACAGCGTCTGATATGCATGCTGTTCGTTCCTTTGGTGGTCCCTTTTGCTTGGGACCACCAAAGGAAACTTTTGTAAGTGCACCAATCACCACACAGACCCCCCCATCCACCCCCCCGTCACTGATTAACCCCTGATTAACCCCGATTAACCCCTGATCACCCCATGTCACCCCCTGTCACCCCCCTGTCACTAATCACCCCCCTGTAAGGCTCATTCAGACGTCTGTATGTGTTTGAGGATCCGCGGATCCGCAAAACACGGACACCGGCAATATGCTTTCCGCATTTTGCGGATCCGCACATTCCCAGAACTATATAGAAAATGCCTTTTCTTGTCCGCAATTGCGGACAACAATAGGACATGCTCTATCTTTTGCGGAGCTGCGGCCGGATGTTTGGGGGCTGAAACCTGGAAGTTTGCGGCCGCAGCTCCGCAAATGCTGATGCGGCGAGCACATAGTGTGCTCTCCACATCACCGCCGGCCCCATACACACTGAATAGGTCCGCATCTATTCCACAGAATTGCGGAATAGATGCGGACATTTTTGCGGACGTGTGAATGGGGCCTTACTACTTTTTTTTTTGAACATTTTTTGGCAGAGATTTTTTCATCCACATTGATTGATGCGAATGAGGAAATCTGTGCCGTTCATTTTTTTTTTTTCAGCCCAGAGGCTGAACGGAAAAAAAAAAATCTCATTACCCGTATGCTCAATATAAGGAGAATCGCAGAAACTCCTAATGCTGGCCATACGTGTAATGATTATGGAGACCCTCAAATGCCAGGGCAGTACAAACACCTCACATGTGACCCCATTTTAGAAAGAAGACACCCCAAGGTATTCTGTGAGGGGTATGGTGAGTTCATGTAAAATTTTATTTTTTGTCACAAGTTAGTGGAATATGAGACTTTGTAAAAAAAAAATAAATAAATAAATAAATATCAATTTCCGCTAATTTGTACCAAAAAAAAAAAAAATTTCTGTGAACTTGCCATGCCCCTCACGGAATACCTTGGGGTGTCTTCTTTCCACAATGGGGTCACATGTGGGGTATTTATACTGTGAGAAAAAGCAATATAAAATCAATTTCCGCTAACTTGTGCCAAAAAAAAAATCTTCTATGAACTCGCCATGCCCCTCACGGAATACCTTGGGGTGTCTTCTTTCCAAAATGGGGTCACATGTGGGGTATTTCAGGAGAAGTAGGGCAATGTGTTTTTTGCGGTGTATTTTTACATATACCCATGCTGGGTGAGAGAAATATCTCTGTAAATTGACAACTTTGTATAAATTTTTTTACAAAGTTGTCATTTACAGAGATATTTCTCACACCCAGCATGGGTATATGTAAAAATACACCCCAAAACACATTGCCCTACTTCTCCTGAGTACGGCGATACCACATGAGTGACACTTTTTTGCAGCCAAGATGCGCAAAGGGGCCCTAAAACCAATGAGTACCTTTAGGATTTCACAGGGCATTTTTACGCATTTTGGATTCTCACGCTTTAGGGCCCCTAAAATGCCAGGGCAGTATAAATACCCCACATGTGACCCCATTTTGGAAAGAAGACACCCCAAGGTAATCCGTGAGGGGCATGGAGAGTTCACAGAATTTTTATTTTTTTGGCACAAGTTAGCGGAAATTGATATTTTTTTTTTGTTTGTTTTTTTACAAAGTCTCATATTTCACTAACTTGTGACAAAAAATTAAATTTTACATGAACTCACCATACCCCTCACGGAATACCTTGGGGTGTCTTCTTTCTAAAATGGGGTCACTTGTGGGGTATTTATACTGTCCTGGCATTTTAGGGGCCCCTAAAGCGTGAGAAGAAGTCTGGAATCCAAATGTGTAAAAATGCCCTGTGAAATCCTAAAGGTACTCATAGGAATTTGGGCCCCTTTGCGCATCTTGGCTGCAAAAAAGTGTAACACATGTGGTATCGCAGTACTCAGGAGAAGTAGGGCAATGTGTTTGGGGTGTATTTTACATATACCCTGCTGGGTGTGAGAAATATCTCTGTAAATGACAACTTTTAATTTTTTTATACAAAGTTGTCATTTACAGAGATATTTCTCACACCCAGCATGGGTATATGTAAAAATACACCCCAAAACACATTGCCCTACTTCTCCTGAGTACGGCGATACCACATGAGTGACACTTTTTTGCAGCCAAGATGCGCAAAGGGCCCTAAAACCAATGAGTACCTTTAGGATTTCACAGGGCATTTTTACGCATTTTGGTTCTCACGCTTTAGGGCCCTAAAATGCCAGGGCAGTATAAATACCCCACATGTGACCCCATTTTGGAAGAAGACACCCCAAGGTAATCCGTGAGGGCATGGAGAGTTCACAGAATTTTTATTTTTGGCACAAGTTAGCGGAAATTGATATTTTTTTTGTTTGTTTTTTTACAAAGTCTCATATTTCACTAACTTGTGACAAAAAATTAAATTTTACATGAACTCACCATACCCCTCACGGAATACCTTGGGGTGTCTTCTTTCTAAAATGGGGTCACTTGTGGGGTATTTATACTGTCCTGGCATTTTAGGGGCCCCTAAAGCGTGAGAAGAAGTCTGGAATCCAAATGTGTAAAAATGCCCTGTGAAATCCTAAAGGTACTCATAGAATTTGGGCCCTTTAGCATCTTGGCTGCAAAAAGTGTAACACATGTGGTATCGCAGTACTCAGGAGAGTAGGGCAATGTGTTTTGGGGTGTATTTTACATATACCCTGCTGGGTGTGAGAAATATCTCTGTAAATGACAACTTTTTAAAAATTTTTATACAAAGTTGTCAGTTTACAGAGATATTTCTCTCACCCAACATGGGTATATGTAAAAATACACCCCAAAACACACTGCCCTACTTCTCCTGAGTACGGCGATACCACATGAGTGACACTTTTTTGCAGCCTGGGTGCGCAAAGGGGCCCTAATTCCAACAAGTACCTTTAGGCTTTACACGGCTGCTCACAATTTAGCCCCGCCCAAAATGCCAGAACAGTAAACACACCCCACAAATGACCCCATTTCGGAAAGTAGACACCCCAAGGTATTCACTGAGGGGCATAGTGAGTCCGTGGGAAATTTTTATTTTTTTTTGCCAGAAGTTAGCAGAAATGGAAACTTTATTATTTTTATTTTTTTCTTCAGAAAGTGTCATTTTCCACTAACTTGTGAAAAAAAATGAAATTATACATGAACTCACCATGCCCCTCCACGAATACTTTGGGGTGTCTTCTTTCTAAAATGGTGACATTTGGGGGGTATTTATACTTTCCTGGCATTCTAGCACCTGAAGAAACATGACAGGCGCTCAGAAAGTCAGAGCTGCTTCAAAATGCCGAAATTCACTTTTTTGCATAGTTTGTAAACGCTATAACTTTTACCCAAACCAATAAATATACACTTATTGGATTTTTTTTTTATCAAAGACATGTAGAACAATAAATTTAGAGAAAAATTTATATAGAAATTTAGTTTTTAAAAAACAGAAAGTGAAAAATTTCGGTCATTTTTGATTAATAGCAAAAAAAGTAAAAATGTCAGCAGCAATGAAATACCACCAAATGAAAGCTGTATTGGTGAGAAGAAAAGGAGGTAAAATTCATTTGGGTGGTAAGTTGTATGACTGAGCAATAAACGGTGAAAGAAGTGTAGTGCGGAATTGTAAAAAGTGGCCTGGTCATTAAGGGTGTTTAAGCTAGGGGGGCTGAGGGGGTTAAAATGGAAATCCAAAATTAGTCAGTGGGTCTAAGTCCATACGCCCCTTGATAAAGCGGAGCGAAACGCGCGTCGGAGTGCGCTCTTTGTTGGTTTAAGGTTCGACTCCTTTTGTGGTCCTACGCTCTTCAGGTAATGTGTTCGGTATATACTGTTGTTTTTTTTTCTTTCATCCGTTCTTAGTCATGTACTTGGAGTGATTTGTATTTTGGCCTTTATGTCTGGCCTATAGTGCAACAGGTCCTGTACTATTTAGTAGGTTCACTTTTAGTGGGGGTTGCGGTTCATTGTCTGGCTTTTCCAGGCACTCCTCAATTATAGCCCCTTTCTTTGGTGCTTGTTCCCCCACATGTGGATCAGATTATCCCTTTTCCGGCAAATGAGCTGCTCGTCGCAGCGCTACCCTGCATTGCTGCTGCTTATATAATTATTGTTTCGTTATGTCTTTTGTAATATTCATTATTTAATAAACATTTGTACTATTTTATATGTGTGTCCTATTAGCTTATTCCGTGTTGTTACTATTTTTAGTCACACATACACTCATCTTTTTGATGATTTAGTCGGTTGTATTAGTGGGAGACATTAAACTCTTTTTAGTGTCAAATGACCTCTACATTGTCTGGTTGTCAGGGGCCTATATTTTGTTTCATCGCCTGTTTTATTGGTGGGAGAGATTAAACTCTTTATACTGTCAAATGACCTCTCCTCTGTCTGGGTGTCAGGGGCCTACATAAATGATAATGGCCTGTTCCATTGCAGGTTGACCTAAGGCCTGTATTGCTGTTACGGGACTGCTCTCCTCTTTGCGGGTGCCATGGTCCTCCTGAATTATTAAATGAGGCCTGTGGCACTGCTGGGTGAAATCAATACTGTTTTGGCATGATTGTAACTCTTCTCTTTGTGGGTGCCATGGGTCTGAATCTGTGAATGAGGCCTGTGGCATTGCTGGGTGAAATCAATACTGTCTTGGCATGATTTTAACTCTCCTCTTTGTGGGTCCCGTCGGTCTGAATGTTTGAATGTAGCCTGTGGCCCTGCAGGCAGACATGATTCCTTCTTGGCTGTGATGACAACTTCAACTCCCATGTATGGTTGCCATGGCCCTGAGTCTGTGAATAAGGCCTTTGGCACTGCAGGCAGACATGAATCCTTCAATTCCCATAGCATTCCCACCTGACGCCACCCCCAACCTCTTATTCCACCTCCTCCTCCAAGTTGCCAATTGATATTGGTTAATTTTTACTTATTTTATTTTAAGTAATTTCCCTATCCACATTTGTTTGCAGGGGATTTACCTACATTTTGATGCCTTTTGCAGCCCTCTAGCCCTTTCCAGTGCTATTTTACAGCCTTTTTTTAGTGCCCAAAAGTTCTGGTCCCCATTGACTTCACTGGGGTTCGGGGTCAAGTTCGGGTCGAGTTCGGATCCCGAACCCGAACATCCAGGTGTTCGCTCAACTCTAGTGAGGACCAGTGTGGAGATGAGCATGTTTCTAAGGTAATTGTCCATCTCAAAGCACATAATTGTAATTTAAAGCGGGGACCCTTAGGCGGTCGGGAAAAGGAAAAGTATCCGAATACAGCTAAGTGTGAAAAACCACGGAGTAAAGAATAGTGCGTGGACGAACCATTCCATGATATATAAATGTGCCCAGCCATAGGTATTAAAAGACTTAAATTGTGCAACCCCAATCTAGTGACATTGATGGTAAGGCAGCAGGGAGAATTACAGGGCATTATCGCACTAGTTGTGTCGTGCTAGTCATACAGCGATGTTGGCATATACAGTCCTGATCAAAAGTTTAAGACCACTTGAAAACTGGCAAAAAATCATATTTTACATTGTTGGAACTTAACAAGGTTCCAAGTAGAGCTTCAACATGCAACAAGATGAAATGAGAGTGAGACAAAACATTTTTTAAGCATTCAATTAATTGAAAATAACGATTAAACTGAAACAGGCTGTTTTTCAGCTGATCCAAATTTTAGGACCACATGCCTTTAAAAGGCCAAATCTGTGCAAAAATATGGAGTCATTGTCATTTTCTGTCAGGTAGTCACATGTTGTGATGGCAAAGGCAAAAAAAACTCTCCCTTTTTGAACGTGGTCGGGTTGTTGAACTGCATAAGCAGGGTCTCTCACAGCGCGCCATCGCTGAGGTGGGACGCAGTAAGACAGTCATTTGGAATTTCTTAAATGATCCTGAGGGTTATGGAACAAAAAAGTCAAGTGGAAGACCCAAAAAAATTTCACCAGCACTGAGCCAGAGGATCCAATTGGCTGTCCGTCAAGACACTGGATGATCTTTAACCCAAATTAAGGCCCTTACTGGTGCTAACTGCAGCCCCATAACCATCAGACAGCATCTGAGACTGAAGGGCTTCAAAAACAAAAAACGTCTTAAAGACCTCGGCTCCTTGAACGCCACAGAACTGCTCGTTTGGACTTTGCAAGAGAGCACCAAACATGGGACATTCAAAGGTGGAAGAAAGTTTTATTCTCTGATGAGAAAAAATGTAACCTTGATGGTCCTGATAAGCAGATCCCACCTGAGATGTTTTCTACGCGCCACAGTGTAGGGGGCGCCATAATAGGCTGGGGTGCTTTTTCCTTCAGTGGAACAATGGAGCTTCAGAAAGTGCAGGGGCGTCAAACGGCCGCTGGCTATGTCCAGATGTTGCAGAGAGCATTCCTCATGACTGAGGGCCCTCGTCTGTGTGGTAACGACTGGGTTTTTCAACAGGACAATGCTACAGTACACAATGCCCGCAGGACAAGGGACTTTTTTCAGGAGAATAACATCACTCTTTTGGCCCATCCTGCGTGTTCCCCTGATCTAAATCCAATTGAGAACCTTTGGGGATGGATGGCAAGGGAAGTTTACAAAAATGGACAACAGTTCCAGACAGTAGATGGCCTTCGTGCGGCCGTCTTTACCACTTGGAGAAATGCTCCTACTCACCTCATGGAAAGGCTTGCATGAAAGCATGCCGAAACAAATTTTTGAAGTGATCAACAATAACGGCGGAGCTACTCAGTACTGAGTTCATGTTTGGAAGTTGGATTTCTGTTTTGGGGGGTTTAGTTTTTTTTTGGAGGTGTGGACCTAAACTTTTGATCAGCTGTAAAACAGCCTGTTTCAGTTCATTTGTTGTTTTCATTAAATTTAATGCTCAAAAAATGTCTTTGTTAAGAAAGAAGAAATGTAGTCTGAAAGAGATGCAGTCTTTGCTGGGGTCTTTGAATTTTGCTAGTAGAGTTATTCCTATAGGTAGAATGTTCTGTAGACGTTTGTATTTTTGTACTAGGGGTTTGAAGTCTCCAAGTTCTCACGTTAGATTGACAAAGTGTTTGAAAGACGATATGTCTATTTGGCTTGAGTTCTCTTTAAATTATATTTATTTTGAGTTTTTTATGCATAAGTATTAGCAATATAGAGCATTCCAAACAAGGAGGGCACAATCAAGTATCATTCACGAAACATCACATAAATATGCGAAAAAATACAATTCGTAAGACAATGAAACATTGTAAAAATGTACAGAATGTCAAACAGAAAACCTGCAGTAAGGTTGATGGACATCAAGGTCCAATATTCATTGACAGGAGATATAGGGTGGATATATGTGGGGAAGGGAAGAGGAGGTGGAATAGCACAGAATAAATTTTGTGTTCAAACTAAACATCAAGGTAGACACACAATTTACGATGGAGTTAAGGATTGCAGAAAAGAAGCAACATGATGAACTTCCACAAAACGGGACCAATTTTTCCAAATTGTGTTGAACTTTCCTTCCTTAAGAAGAGTAAACCGTCGTCGATGCTCGAAGTCCTTTACTCTGTTGAATTCTTTATACCATTCCATCATAGTGAGAGCAGTAGGGCGTTTCCAATTTCTTGGAATTAATATCTTTGCAGAGATAAGGATGTAATTACACAAGTCTGACTTAACGCATTGTTGGCTGGAGTCATAAATGAAGAACAATATCATATTCACTGACAGGGAAATATTTGACACAAAGACAGAGTTAATAAGCTTCTGTATTCCATCCCAGAAAGGTTTTAAGGTAGGACACTGAAACCATATATGAACATAGGTGCCTTTGCTCTCTCCACAACGCAAGCAAGCATCCGGAATTTCAGGTGAAATTCTATGAAGAAGAACCGGGGTTCTATACCACCGTGTCATCAGTTTGTACTGCATTTCTTGGATAGCACAAGATGGCGATATGGAGAGAGTATTGCGAACCAACATTAATTTCTGGGAATCTGAAAGGCCATATTGAAGCTCATCACACCATTTCGTACAAAATTGAGGTAGTGAGGAGGGATCATTGATTGCATCATAACATCTCGAGAGGATATGGGGTGTATGAGAGCCTTCCCTAAACATATGAGCAAGCCAACGCATTTCTACCTGAGAAGACGGTATGGGGTGAAGTCTCTGAAAAAGATTTAGAAGTTTTGTGTATTGGGTATGGGGGATGTCTGATACATTTAGAAGCCGGCTCAGATCCTCCTTATCTATGAACTTATTCAAGCTCCATAGTTTCTTCACAGGGAGGTATCTTACATCTGGGGACACCTTGAAGAGGTCGGACCAATAAAGCCAAGTTTTGGGAATAATGCTGGAGACTGGAGCGTCTAATGAAATATCTGGTAGGAAGTATATGCGAGAATTTAACACGCGCCAGTTTTTCGCCGCCAATTGGTAAGATTAGATCTAATACTTGGTGCAGATTTGCGAAGCTTCGGGGAGTTCCAAAGGAGGTCTACGAGATTATTCTTGTTTATCTGTCTTTCAATGACAACCCATTGTTTCCTGGGAGGATGCACACACCACTCTAGTGTTCTGGCCATAAGAGATGCCCTGAAATATTTTTCAGGGTCAACGAGCCCAACACCGCCTGAAGTTTTAGGCCTGGACAACAGGTGGTACGCCAATCTACTGGGTTTGTTTTTCCATATGAACCTGGATACAAGGGATTTATATTTGGTAAAAAAAGCTTTAGGAATCTTAATTGGTAGGGTTTGGATGAGGTGTAATAGTTTGGGAAGTATAATCATTTTGATAAGGTTTATTTTCCCGAACCATGACACCCATAGGGGTTCCTAGTCTTTAAGTTGTCTCTCAAGTTCCCTCAGGAAAGGCGGAAAGTTGTATTTGTATAGGTCTGCCACATCACGGGATTTTAATGGATCTAGTTGTTGGCAGAAGGAATTTTTGGAATCTGACGCTTTGGGTTTGTTTACAGACGTAGCTGGAAGCTGTGGTTATGGCGCATTATGGAATGGCAAATGGTCAGCCGATAGGTGGCTGTCTTAGGCCTCATGCACACGACCGTATGTTTGGTCCGCGTTCGAGCCACATATTTTGCGGATCGGGTGCGGACCCATTTACTTCAATGGGGCCACAAACGATGCGGACAGCACTCGATGTGCTGTCCGCATCAGTTGCTCCATTCCGTGGCCCCGCAAAAAAAATAGAGCATGTCCTATTCTTGTCTGTTTTGCGGACAAGAATAGGCATCTCTATTCTGGGCAGCCCATTTTTTTCCGCAAAATTGCGAAAGGCACACGGAGTTGCTTGTGTTTCGCGGATCCGCAATTTGCGGACTGCAAAACACATACGGTCATGTGCATGAGGCCTTGGTTGTATAATGGTCTTACAAAAAATATTGTTCTTTTAGAGCTTTTTTCGGTGATTGTGGTGATTCTATGGCTTGTTTAACATTTTAGTCTCTGTTCACAGTCAAAAGGCATACATCTCTTTATCTAAGTCTCTCGTGTTAAAGTCTTGGTCTGTTAATACGGTTAGAAATTACAAAACTACCTGAAGTATTTATAGCAAATTGCACTCCTTCACCCACGGGAGGACATCGACAAGACCTCGTATATTATGGCCTTCTTAGCTTATTGCCATACTGGCCTTAGTCTCTCTTTCAACATAGCTAATCGTATTTGGCCGGGGTCAAGCACTTCTTCATGGTAGAAGATTCAACGTAGTTGGTAGGTTGGTCTTGTCGTCACAAGCAATAAAGCTACCCTCAGGGGCATACAGAAGAACAGTGAAGGGGCTGTCTCAAGCAGACAGCTGATATCAGGGGAACTATTTAGGAATCTTTCTTCCTCCCTAGATGGTAACATTTTCGGGCCCCATTCAAGCACAATTATAAAGGCAGCCATGTATCTCTGTACCTTCGGTTTCCTGAGTCCAGGGGAATTCACTAGTACTTCTGATAGAACCAAAAGCTTACCAAGGGTCAGGTAGTACGGCGCAATGACCATTTCACACTGTATCTGTTTATGATTTGTGCCCAGTTAAGGTTTTCCTATAGATTATTGTGGGTTCTCGGTGTCTCCGCCCCGGATAGCCCTCTACTTCATTCAAAGCGCGAGCCATCACCTCATCTCAATTTTCCCATGTCTGTTCCCTAGCGGCCAGACCAGGATTCGACCCAATGCCATTTCAGATCACTCGTTCCACATTGGGTTAGCATCTACAGCGTCAAAGCATCATGTCTCAGACCTCGTCATCTGCAAGATGGGACGTCTGCTTTCTTCTTGTTTTGCCTGATACATCCCGAACCCCCATGCAGAGAATTCTGTTGCTCTTCGCAGTTTAGCTTTGTTATTTGGTTGTACATGTCAATAAATTCTTTCCTATACTACATGGCTTGGTTTTTGTCCCCTCATAGGCCTACTCACGGCAATGGCAAAGAGCACACCATCAGCTATAGATTAGCTAGATAAGTCCAATTGGGTAAGGCTTAGTCTTGGTGTTATCTCCCTAGGGTTTTTCTGGCATCCCCTTGACCATAGCCATGACCACAAACATTAGTATATATACATACATACACACACACACACATTAGTATATATACATACATACACACACATTAGTATGTATACATATATACACACTAGTATATATACATACATACACATTAGTATACACACACACACACACACATTAGTGTATATATACATACACACACACACATTAGTATATATACATACACACACTTTAGTGTATATATACACACACACACACACACACTAGTGTATATATATACACATCCATTAGTATATATACATATACACACCCAGTAGTATATATACATATACACACCCATTAGTATATATACATATACACACCCATTAGTATATATACATACATACAAACAAACACACACATCAGTATATATATATGCACACATTAGTATACAGTGGATATAAAAAGTCTACACACCCCTGTTAAAATGTCAGGTTTCTGTGCTGAAAAAAAATGAGACAAAGATAAATAATTTCAGAACTTTTTCCACCTTTAATGTGACCTATAAACTGTACAACTCAATTGAAAAACAAACTGAAATCATTTAGATGGAGGGAAGAAAACTAAACTAAACAATGTGGTTGCATAAGTGTGCACACCCTCTTATAACTGGGGATGTAGCAGTGTTCAGAATTAAGCAATCACATTCAGAATCCTGTTAGATAGGAGTCAGCATACACCGGCCATCATTTACAGCGCCTCTGATGAACCCCAAATAAAGTTCTGCTGCTCTCGTTGGTCTTTCCTGAAATTTTCTTAGTCGCATCCCACAGCAAAAGCCATGGTCCACAGAGAGCTTCCAAAGCATCAGGGGATCTCATTGTTAAAAGGTATCAGTCAGGAGAAGGGGAAAAAAGAATTCCCAAGGTATTAGAGAAACTATGGAGCACAGTGGAGACGTCATCATCAAGGAGAGAAAATATGGCCCAACAGTGACATTACCAAGAACTGGACGTCCCTGCAAAATTGATGAAAAGACGAGAAGAAAACTGGTCTGGGAGGCGACCAAGAGGCCTACAGCAACATTAAAGGAGCCGCAGGAAGATCTGGCAAGTACTGGCTGTGTGGTACATGTGACAACAATCTCCCGTATTCTTCATATGTCTGGGCTGTGGGGTAGAGTGGCAAGACGAAAGCCTCTTCTTACCAAGAAACATCCAAGCCAGGCTACTGCAAAAACACATCTGAAGTCTCCCAAAAGCATGTGGGAAAAGGTGTTATGGTCTGATGAAACCAAGGGGGAACTTTTTGGCCATAATTCCAAAAGATATGTTTGGTGCAAAAACAACCCTGCACATCTGGAACTGGGGCCTTAGTTAAGATAGAGAAAATTATGAACAGTTCCAAATCCCAGTCAATATTGGCACAAAACCTCCAGGCTTCTGCTAGAAAGCTGAACATCTTTTAATAATGTGCTAATAATCTTGTAGTAATGTGCTACGAACACAGTCCAACACCTCTGCCGATCAGCTGTTTGAGGAGACGGTGCGTGCTGTTCACTGCTGCTGTCCCATAGACCTACAGCAGCAGAGCAGGAAGAGAGAAGGGAGACGGCATGTGCGCGCGCTGTCTCCTCAAATAGCTGATCAGCGGGGGTGCCGGGTGTCAGACCCCTGCCGATTTAATATTGACGACCTATCCTCAGGATAGGTCATCAATATGAAAAAACCCGGAGAACCGCTTGAAGCTACCACCCAATACTGTTCTGCTCCCTCCCCATGTCCACAAACACTATACTATATACCCAGACTGTCCTCATTAGTAATAGTGCCCCCAATAGTGATAATACTCCTCAAGATAGCCCCCATTAGTAGCAATGCCCTCTATATTGCATCAAATAATAACGCCCCTACAGTACCCTAGTAGTAATTATATAACCATAATGCTCCCAGTGGCTCTGTCCCCTGTAGTGCCCCCTACTAGTTCCAATATATAATGCTCCCCCGTAGTGCCAGTATATAATGCTCCACCATTCCTCCCCAGTAGTGCCAGGTATATATAAGAATCTAATGATCTTCTTCCCTCCAGCAGTGTGGACATTTAGTGTGTGTATATATATATATATATAATGTATGTATTAAGGCAATTGCCTGGATTTATGGGAGGGGCTGGTTGGCTACCCCTGGCCTATTTAAACGCTCCCCCCGACCTGGCACCTTACCGTGCGAGGTCAGCGCCGAATGAGAGGTCCACTTCCGGGTCTCTCAGTCCATTCAGGAAAGCTGCATAGAAGGAGCCGCCCGTCTCGTCCACCTGCTCCACGGTCCCTCGTTCACCTGGACACTCGGTCCATCTGGGTAAGTGGCCGGTCTACACCCACCCCCCCCCCCCCCTTACCATGTCAGCATCCCTACCGGTTATCTGGGGCACGGCCGCGCTGCCGCTGGCACCCCGCCGTCCACTTCCTGGGAGCGCGCCTCCATCACAGCGTACGTTCCACAGTGGAACGCACGCACGTGCGCGCCGGCTACTGCCATCCCAGAAGCTGCCTGGAGCGCCGGCCAGGGTTCCAGCCAGTCCCACACCTCGCTGCTGGTTGCCAGGCGGGGCTCCTGCCCCTGGCCGCCGGCAGCAGGATAAAGGGGGGGGAGTTCCTCACCAGCGTCCATCGGCCATCACATGGGCTGGGGACATGCCACAGGGGGCAGTGCGGGATGTGTGTGGCGGCTTCCCACTGAGTTGCCGGGTGTTTTCCCATTGCCTGTTCCGGCCTTGTCAGCAGGGGAGAGGAAGGGCAGGGGGGGGGGAATTGGTGGGAACTGTCAGTACATTAAAGGGGAATATCTGGGGACACATCTGCTGTCGCACCACTGCTTCTGCCACTGATTGCGGGCACGTGGGGACAGGAGCATGGCAGCAGCAGATAGGATTCGTGGTTGCTTTTCATGCCTTACGTGGATCTCGGTCATTATTTCTCTACCATATAGATATACCACTTCGGTATCATGTACAGGTGTCACTCGTCATATCAAATACGTGTAACCCATGGATCACTGGACTCCCACTTAGAAGTGCTCAAAATTATCCATCTCGGTTTAGCTATTGGCCCACGTTACAGGCCTCATTTCTTTGCCGATAGACACCATATTTCCTTTCACATATACTCGGGTTGAATCCCATACGGTTCAACCAGCCATACGTTTCCGGCACATTTTGGTGCGCGTATAACTCAGGGTTCTCTCCGGCACACACTACTTGTCAGCCAAAACACATGGGTATTTACACTTAGACCACGACTGAATTCAGATATCACAACGCACAACCTCACGTTCAGCATCATATATAACATAGGTTCATACGTCAGCCAAACCATATTACTAGAGATGAGCGAACACCTGGATGTTCGGGTTCGAGAAGTTCGGCCGAACTTCCCGAAAATGTTCGGGTTTGGGATTCGAACTCGACCCGAACTTTATCCCGAACCCGAACCCCATTGAAGTCAATGGGGACCCAAACTTTTAGGCACTAAAAAGGCTGTAAAATAGTCCAGGAAAGGGCTAGAGGGCTGCCAAAGGCAGCAAAATGTAGGTAAATCCCCTGCAAACAAATGTGGATAGGGAAATGAATTAAAATAAAATAAAATAAATAAAAATTAACCAATATCAATTGGAGAAAGGTATCACAGCAAGGAATCATGCGTCATATCACCCACCACTGGAGAAGGCCACTCTCATTTATTTCGGACCAGCACCCAAACAGAGGATAGAGGTCCCACAGCAAGGAATCATGCGTCATATCAACCACCACCGGAGAAGGCCACTCTCATTTATTTCGGCCCAGCACCCAGACAGAGGAGAGAGGTCCCACAGCAAGGAATTATGCCTCATATCAACCACCAACGGAGAAGGCCACTCTCATTTATTTCGGCCCAGCACCCAGACAGAAGAGAGAGGTCCCAAAGCAAGGAATCATGCGTCATATCAACCACCACCGGAGAAGGCCACTCTCATTTATTTCGGCCCAGCACCCAGACAGAGGAGAGAGGTCCCACAGCAAGGAATCATGCCTCATATCAACCACCAACGGAGAAGGCCACTCTCATTTATTTCGGCCCAGCACCCAGACAGAGGAGGGAGGTCCCACAGTAAGGAATCATGCCTGATATCAACCACCACCGGAGAAGGCCACTCTCATTTATTTTGGACCAGCACCCAGACAGAGGATACAGGTCCCACAGCAAGGAATCATGCGTCATATCAACCACCACCGGAGAAGGCCACTCTCATTTATTTGGGACCAGCACCCAGACAGAGGAGAGAGGTCCCACAGCAAGGAATCATGCCTCATATCAACCACCAACGGAAAAGGCCACTCTCATTTATTTCGGCCCAGCACCCAGACAGAGGACAGAGGTCCCACAGCAAGGAATCATGCGTCATATCAACCACCACCAGAGAAGGCCACTCTCATTTATTTCGGACCAGCACCCAGACAGAGGAGAGAGGTCCCACAGCAAGGAATCATGCCTCATATCAACCACCAACGGAGAAGGCCACTCTCATTTATTTCAGCCCAGCACCCAGACAGAGGAGAGAGGTCCCACAGCAAGGAATCATGCCTCATATCAGCCACCAACGGAGAAGGCCACTCTCATTTATTTTGGACCAGCACCCAGATAGAGGATACAGGTCCCACAGCAAGGAATCATGTGTCATATCAACCACCACCGGAGAAGGCCACTCTCATTTATTTCGGCCCAGCACCCAGACAGAGGAGAGAGGTCCCACAGCAAGGAATCATGCGTCATATCAACCACCACCGGAGAAGGCCACTCTCATTTATTTCGGCCCAGCAGCCAGACAGAGGAGAGAGGTCCCACAGCAAGGAATCATGCCTCATATCAACCACCACCGAAGAAGGCCACTCATTTATTTTGGACCAGCACCCAGACAGAGGAGAGAGGTCCCACAGCAAGGAATCATGCCTCATATCAACCACCACCGGAGAAGGCCACTCTCATTTATTTCGGCCCAGCACCCAGACAGAGGAGAGAGGTCCCACAGCAAGGAATCATGCCTCATATCAACCACCACCGGAGAAAGCCACTCTCATTTATTTCGGCCCAGCACCCAGACAGAGGATACAGGTCCCACAGCAAGGAATCATGCGTCATATCAACCACCACCGGAGAAGGCCACTCTCTATTATTTTGGACCAGCACCCAGACAGAGGATACAGGTCCCACAGCAAGGAATCATGCGTCATATCAACCACCACTGGAGAAGGCCACTCTCATTTATTTCGGCCCAGCACCCAGACAGAGGAGAGAGGTCCCACAGCAAGGAATCATGCCTCATATCAACCACCACCGGAGAAGGCCACTTTCAGTTATTTTGGCCCCACCACCCAGACAGAGGAGAGGTTCATTCAACTTTGGGTTGCACCGCAAGATCATGGTAAAGTTAAAAAAATGAGGATTCAATAAAGAAGTGCCCCGGAGTACAAGAATACATGGTTGATGGGGAGGCAGTTATAAATGTCTATTCTGCACAAGGGAGGCACAGGTCCTGTGGGATCCATGCCTGGTTCATTTTTATGAACGTCAGCTTGTCCACGTTGGCTGTGGACAGGCGGCTGCGTTTGTCAGTAATGACGCCCCCTGCCGTGCTGAATACACGTTCAGACAAAACGCTGGCCGCCGGGCAGGCCAGCACCTCCAAAGCATAAAATGCAAACTCTGGCCACGTGGACAATTTGGAGACCCAGAAGTTGAATGGGGCCGAACAATCAGTCAGTACGTGGAGGGGTGTGCAGACGTACTGTTCAACCATGTTAGTGTCAGGGTATTGCTATATTGGCAGGTAATTTCACCCCAGAACAAAATATATGTGTCAGCGGACACTATGAAATCTGGCCTGCAACTGCTTGGACACCAGATCCAGGGTATTGCTATATTGGCAGGTTAATTTCACCCCAGAACAAAATATATGTGTCAGCGGATACTATGAAATCTGGCCTGCAACTGCTTGGACACCAGATTCAGGGTATTGCTATATTGGCAGGTTAATTTCACCCCAAAACAAAATATATGTGTAAGCGGACACTATGAAATCTGGCCTGCAACTGCTTGGACACCAGATTCAGGGTATTGCTATATTGGCAGGTTAATTTCACCCCAGAACAAAATATATGTGTAAGCGGACACTATGAAATCTGGCCTGCAACTGCTTGGACACCAGATCCATGGTATTGCTATATTGGCAGGTTAATTTCACCCCAGAACAAAATATATGTGTAAGCGGACACTATGAAATCTGGCCTGCAACTGCTTGGACAACAGATCCATGGTATTGCTATATTGGCAGGTTATATTCACCCCAGAACAAAATATATGTGTAAGCGGATACTAGGAAATCTGGCCTGCAACTGCTTGGACACCAGATCCAGGGTAATGCTATATTGGCAGGTTAATTTCACCCCAGAACAAAATATATGTGTAAGCGGAAACTATGAAATCTGCCCTGCAACTGCTTGGACACCGGATTCAGGGTATTGCTATATTGGCAGGTTAATTTCACCCCAGAAAATAATCTATCCTTTGCCAGACAGCAGACAGTATTATACTTGTCTAGCGAAAGCTGGAACACCAGATTTAGGGGATTGGTATTTGGGCAATTGTATTTAACCCCTTAATAAAATATAGAAATTGCTATCCTGAGTTTCTAGGGGTGACAATTAGCACAGCCAAGCCCCTGATGTAGGATATAGCAAAAAAAAAACTAGTATTGATGGATTGATGGACTTGGTGGCAGCTTCTTCTGGTGCACCACAAGTCACAAAATGGCCGCCGATCAACCCAGAAAATAAGTGACAGAAAAACGCTCTGTGCAGCCTAAAAACCAGTGAGCAAGTAACTAGCAGAAGTTCAATGATTCTCAGCTGTTGATCAATCACTTCATTAAGTGTTTTGGCTAAGTTAATCCCTTCCTAAGAGCTATGTCCAGGATTGATCTAGCGCTTACCAATGAGAGCAACTTGAACAACATTAGAAGGATATGATAAGGAGTAAGAACAGCTTCGGACCATTCACCCGTATTCATTGAGATTTGCACTGGGGAGAATCAAGATAATAGAGGGCTTGGTTTTAAGCTTAATCCATATTGGTTTACCATTATAGATAATTACCAGTCCACTAAACCACTCATATCCTCTTTTTGGGAGGTGAATCTCCCCTCTGCTAATATCAACGTTGCCTGGGACGCTCTGAAAGCATACCTGAGGGGGTTCTTATAAGCGATATTACCGCTATGAGGAGAAAATTTAGGAAAAAAGAGGAGGAATTAGTTAAGACTGTAGCATCCACAACGGAGCAATTCACGAATCAACCTACCGAATACAATAAGGAAGAGATGCACAGGGCTAGCTGTTCTCTGAAGGATTATGTGATTGAGAAAGCAAATCACAGATTATTCTTTAAGGGACAAAAGTACTTTTCAGAGTCCGGACGTCCTGGTAAGCTCTTAGCTAGAATAATCTCACAACAGGACAAGAAAAGGAAAGCTATCACCTCGATTCGTAATTTAGATGCTGTGATTCAATTAGAATTAGAGGGAATTAGAGATACTTTTTTGCAATATTTCTCCCAGATATATACAGCTTCACCCGGTTTGCCATCTGACCTGACGAGGCAGCTTTTGGAGAAAATTTCTCTATGATGGAAGCTTTGATAGTTTTGATTCCCAAAAAAGATAAAGATCCATTGGATTTGAGTTCTTATAGACCAATTTCCTTACTAAACACGGATGTCAAGTTATTATCAAAAGCCCTGGCCAATAGGCTCTCTCGGGTTATATCATCTGTCGTCCATCCAGATCAAAATGGCTTTATGCCAAAAAAGGGCACCCATTATAACTTGCATAGGTTTTTTACTAACATTCAGTCTCCAGGGAATGGCGCCCGCTCGGTCCTGTCGCTGGATGCCACTAAGGCGTTTGACAGGGTCGAGTGGACGTTTCTCTGGGAGGTGATGAAAAAAATGGGTTTTGGCCCTAAATTTATGGCGATGGTTCAACTATTATATAAGTCTCCAGTTGCCAGGATCAAGATCAATGATATGCTGACAGAGAGTTTTGTATTAGGAAGAGGCACCCGTCAAGGCTGTCGCCTTTCCCCTCTTTTATTTAATATTTATATTGAACCTCTGGCAGCTTGTATAAGGCAGGATTCGAGAGTGGTCGGTTTTGGCGTAATGGGGGAGAAGGATCGTATATCCCTCTATGCAGATGATATTCTGTTTTTTATACATCAAACAGAAAATACCCTTCCTCGAATAATGGAGCTGGTTAACTCATTTTCTGACTCTTCTGGTTTGGAGGTTAATTGGGAGAAGACTGCTCTCCTCCCTATAGATGAATTGCGAGGAGCTATGGAAAATTTGTCTAATCGGTTTTTGATCTCCGATTCAATAAAGTACCTGGGGATAATAGTTTCCGCCAAAATTCAAGATTATTTACAACTCAATTTGATTCCTTTATTGTCAAAATTGAGATCTAAAATTAAGATATGGCAAAACATTTTGCTTGCAAGAGCAGACAGAATTTCCTTAATAAAAATGGTGGTGCTACCCCAGGTTCTTTATGTTCTTCGCAACTCGCCTATATGGATAGAAGATAAGTACTTCAAACTGATAGAACGGATGATTAATGATTTACTATGGGGGAGGAAACGCGTGAGATTAAAAGCGCTTTACTTTTCTATGCCCTACAATCGGGGAGGTCTTAATCTCCCCTATTTTAGGGGTTATTTTATGGCCTTGCAACTTTGCTTTTTTAATGACTGGGAAAATAGCCATCTCTGCAGAAAATTGGTGAAAGATTCAGGTTTTTCGGATCTATTTACAGTATTAGAGTCTGATTATTTAGTTAACATACAGACTGGTTATAAATTTTTCTGCAGAATGGCTACAAAAGCCTGGTTGGTTATAAAGAGCTGGTTTAAAGTTGAGGCATCACTTATCTGTACTCCATTATGGCTTAATTCAAAGCTTTTGAACTTAGATGATTTGAATTGTTGGCAATATTGGATGTACGCGCCCCATCCGCAGCTGAGAAGTTGTATTTAAGCACACGCGCTCCAATCTGCAGGTGGACAGCAGCACGAGGACATAAAGTGCGGTAAGGTATAGCCGTACCTGCTGCATATATTCAGGAAGATTATCTATCCGACACTACGGAGCGATCAGAGCGCTGCTATTGTATTATTTTACTATACCGCGGGATATGATTTTATGGACCCACAGCACAAAACATACACATTTCTGGACTGGACTGCAAATTGTGTTTTATACTTGTATTAGACTGTTCCTACACCGTATTGTGCTCATGTATTTATTGTACTTTATAAAGAAATATTCTTAATATATTCCTTGAGACGCTGACTCTTTACATTCAATAATGTGTAAGGAAGCTAAATATCATTCACACCTTAGGCCTCATGCACACGGCCGTGGTTTTGGTCCGCGTCCGAGCCGCATATTTTGCGGCTCGGGCGCGGACCCATTCACTTCAATGGGGCCGCAAAAGATAGAGCATGTCCAATTCTTGTCCTTTTTGCGGACAAGAATAGGCATTTCTACAATGGGCCGCGTTCTGCGGAACGGAACGCGGAGCAGCTTCTGTGTTTTGCGGATTCGCGGTTTGCATACCGCAAAACACATACGGTTGTGAGCATGAGGCCTTATAGGGTTAATATCAGCAGAAATGAAAGTAACAATAACTTGGGGCGGTTTCTCCTTCACTGGACTTTACTCTTCTCCTTACTCTTCTCCGGAGATCTTGCTGTGTACTGCTTTCAGGTAAGATATTCATCTCTTATATACTGTATATACAGGGTCTCTTGTGTTATGGTGGGGGGGTCTCACACTGCTCTGTGATATGAGGGGGTCACAGACTTTCAGGAAGATCCAGTTCTAGGTCAGGTTCAGGGAGTTATTACTGACTGAGGAAAATCTGGGGTGTGACACAGAGAACAAGCTGCAGTTATATACTGTAACTATACAGCCAGTCATATACCTAACCACATACCGTCCACACACATGACAAGCTGCAGTTATATACTGTAACTATACAGCCAGTCATATACCTGACCATATACCGTCCACACACATGACAAGCTGCGGTTATATACTGTAACTATACAGTCATATACCTGACCACATACCGTCCACACACATGACAATCTGCGGTTATATACTGTAACTATACAGCCATATACCTGACCACATACAGTCCATACACAGGACAAGCTGCGGTTATATACTGTAACTATACAGCCGGTCATATACCTAACCAAATACCGTCCACACACAGGACAATCCGCGGTTATATACTGTAACTATACAGCCAGTCATATACCTGACCATATACCGTCCACACACATGACAAGCTGTGGTTATATACTGTAACTATACAGCCATATACCTGACCACATACAGTCCACACATAGGACAAGCTGCGGTTATATATACTGTAACTATACAGCCAGTCATATACCTGACCACATACAGTCCACACACAGGACAAGCTGCGGTTATATACTGTAACTATACAGCCGGTCATATACCTAACCACATACCGTCCACACACATGACAAGCTGCGGTTATATAATGTAACTATACAGCCGGTCATATACCTAACCACATACCGTCCACACACATGACAAGCTGCAGTTATATACTGTAACTATACAGCCATATACCTGACCACATACAGTCCACACACAGGACAAGCTGCGGTTATATACTGTAACTATACAGCCAGTCATATACCTAAACACATACCGTCCACACACAGGGCAGGCTACGGTTATATAATGTAACTATACAGCCAGTCATATACCTAAACACATACCGTCCACACACAGGACAAGCTGCAGTTATATAATGTAACTATACAGCCGGTCATATACCTAACCACATACCGTCCACACACAGGACAAGCTGCAGTTATATACTGTAACTATACAGCCAGTCATATACCTGACCATATACCGTCCACACACATGACAAGCTGCGGTTATATACTGTAACTATACAGCCAGTCATATACCTGACCACAAAGAGTCCACACACGACAAGTTGCGGTTATATACTGTAACTATAGAGCCAGTCATATACCTGACCACAAAGAGTACACACACGACAAGTTGCGGTTATATACTGTAACTATACAGCCGGTCATATTCCTGACCACGTACAGTCCACACACAGGACAAGCTGCGGTTATATACTTCAACTAAACAGCCAGTCATATACCTGACCACATACCGTCCACACATAGGACAAGCTGCAGTTATATACTGTAACTATACAGCCGGTCATATACCTGAACACATACCATTCACACATAGTGCAACCCACGGCCTGGCTCAGTACTGGATCACCTCTTATCCAATCCAGTGCTGAGCCACGCCCCCTGCACTGATCACATGACGGTGACATCACCCAAGGTCCTTAGGGTTGTCCAAGGTTCGGGTTCATTGAAGCAGCCCCTTATGGATTCCAAATGCTGTTATGGTCCGCGGTAGCGGAATCCATAACGGGATGCTACAATAACCCGATCTTTGGACGCCGAACTAAAGATAGAAGTTCGCTCAACTCTAGTGGCGATGTTCCAAGTGTGTGTAGTAGTACTCACAGTTATGTTGTCCCCTGGGCCGGCGTGCAGTGGATGGGAACCACCATATATTCGAAAATTCGCAAATTCATAATCTCCAGACATTATTTTCTTGTTTGCGAAAATCTGCATAAAAATGTGCATAAATTAGCATAAAAATTTGCATAAACTGGCATTTAAGATACCTTTTAAATACCAGCTTATGCGAATTTTATGCTAATCTATGCGAATTTTTACGCTAATTTATGCGGATTTTTAATGCGAATTTTCGCAAACAAGAAAATAATGAGATATTTTGCGATATTCTAAATATTCGCGAATTCTCGAAGTGCTGATATTCGCGATTAAAATTCGCAATTCGAAAATTCGTGATCAACACTATTCCTGATCTTGCTCAGTTTGCTCAGCCTTTGACCCCTAATGGACCAGGCTCATTTTTTGCAAATCTGACCAGTGTCACTTTATGTGTGAATAACTTTAAATACTTTTACTTATCCAGGCTGAGAACGTTTTTTCATCACATATTGTACTTCATGACACTGGTAAAATGGAGTAAAAAAAAAAATGCATTTTTATTTATAAAAAAAATACCAAATTTACCAAAAATGTGGAAAAATTCTCCAAAATTTTCCAAGTTTCAATTTCTCTACTTCTATAATACATAGTAATACTGCCAAAAAAAGTTATTGATTTACATTCCCCATATGTCTACTTCATGTATGGATCATTTTGGGAATGCCATTTTATTTTTTTGGGGACGTTACAAGGCTTAGAAGTTTAGAAGCAAATCTTGAAAATTTTCAGAAATTTTCAAAAACCCACTTTTTAGGGTCCAGTTCAGGTCTGAAGTCACTTTGTGAGGCTTACATAATAGAAACCACCCAAAAATGACCCCATTCCAGAAACTACACCCCTTAAGGTATTCAAAACTGATATTTCAAATGTTGTTTACCCTTTAGGTATTCCACAAGAGTAAATGGCAAATGGAGCAAAAATTTCAGAATTTTGATTTGTTGGCAAATTTTCCATTTTAATCTATTTTTTCCAGTAACTAAGCAAGGGTTAACAGCCAAACAAAACTCTATATGTATTTCCCTGATTCTTTAGTTTGCAGAAACACCCCATATGTCGTCGTAAACTACTGTATGGACACGCGTCAGGGCGAAGAGAGAAAGGAGCGCCGTGTGGTTTTTGGAAGGCAGATTTTGCAGGACTGGTTTATTTACACCATGTCCCAATTAAAGCCCCCCTGGGGTATAAACTGCATAAAAGTGACCCCATTTTGGAAACTACGGGATAAGGAGGTAGTTTTGTTGGGACTATTTTTAGGGTACATATGATTTTTGGTTGCTTTATATTGCATTTTTGTGAAGCAAGGTTACCAAAAATAGAAATTCTGAAATTTAATCTCCATTTGCTATAAACTCTTGAGGAACACCTAAAGGGTTAACAAAGCTTGTAAAATAAATTTGTAAATACTTTGAGGGGTGTAGTTTTTTAGATGGGGTCACTTTTATGGAGTTTCTACTCTAGGGGTGCATCAGGGGTTCTTCAAATGGGATATGGTGTAAAAAAAAAAGGCCATCAAAATCTGCCTTCCAGAAACTATATGGCGTTCCTTTTCTTCTGCACCCTGCCATGTGCCCATACAGCAGTTTACAACCAAATATGGGGTGTTGTTGTAAACTTCAGAATCAGGGCAATAATTATTACATTTGGTTTGGCTGTTAACCCTTGCTTTGTTACTGGAGAAAATTGATTAAAATAGAAAATTTGCCAAAAAATAGCTGTTTTGGCACCGTTTTTAATTATTTTTTTTGACCCTGTTAATCCAAGGCGTTAGGTCATGGGGTATTTTTATAGAGCAGAGTATTATAGACGCGGCGATACCTAATTTGTCTACTTTTTTAAATTTATTTAGGTTTAACACTATATTATCCTATTTGAAACAAAATAAACATTTTTTTAGTATCTACACAGTCTAAGAGTTATTTTTAAGTTTTTATCCGATTGTCTTAGGTAGGGGCTCATTTTTTGTGGGATGAGAGGATGGTTTATTTTGCACTATATTCAGAGGCATATGACTTTTTGATCGCTTGCTATTACACTTTTTGTGATGTAAGGTGTGATGTAAGAATTTTTTGCACCCTTTTTTTTTTTTTTACCGTGTTAATCTAAGGGGTTAGGTCATGGTCATGGGGTATTTTTATAGAACAGATTACTACGGACACGGCGATTCCTATTTTGTCTACTTTTTAAATTATTTTAGTTTTACAAACTATCATTTTCGGAAAAAAAAAAAAACATTTTGGTGTCTCGAGTCTGAGAACGATAGTTTTTATTCGATTGTCAGTGGCTAAATGGAATTAAAATTGGGGAAGGGGATTATAAATTTAGTACTCCATGGAAGTTTGGTACTCCCTAAAGCAACCGTCAATGCAGAGGCCTGGATGATCGGGGCACGTGTCACACTGAGTGGTGGTGTCTTTCCGTATCCCCCTCCTATGACACACTCTGAAATTTTTGGGGACCGTCCATTCTTTCCAGTATGGGGGACTACACCTAGAAAGTGTTGGCCAGGGACGATTCGGGTGTCTCCAGTTCCTGAGGTACTCCGACCTGCTCTTTCCTGGTCAGAAAAGACCAGGGCCTTGAGGACTGCCTCATAGAACTGAAGAAATTTCCCTGTGTTGCCACCACTCCGGGACAGCACAAAAAAGTTGTACATGGCAACCTGCACTAATTAGACCGCAACTTTTTTGTACCATGTCCAGGTTTTGCACATGGCGTTATATGGCTTGAGGACTTAATCAGAGAGATCAACTCCTCCCATATACCGATTGTAGTCGACGATACAATCGGGCTTGAGGACTGTTGCCACAATACCTCGCACAGGGACAGGGGTGATGCCGTTACCGTGAATTGTGGACAGCATAAGGACATCCCTCTTGTCCTTATATCTGACCAGCAACAGGTTTTCACTGGTAAGAGCACGGGTCTCACCCCTGGGGAAAGGTACCCGGAGGGGGTAGGTAGGGAGGCCGCGTTGATTTTTCTGCACAGTCCCACAAGCCGACGTGGATCTGGCAGCGAGGGACTGGAACAAGGGGATACTAGTATAAAGGTTATCCATGTAAAGGTGGTAACCCTTATCTAGCAGTGGGTGCATAAGGTCCCACACAAGTTTCCTGCTAACACCCGGATTGGGGGGACATTCTGGGGGTTCAGTACGGGAAACTCGCTCCTCGTACACACAAAACTTGTAAGTGTACCCTGAGGTACTCTCACAAAGTTTGTACAGTTTCACGCCATACCTCGCCCGCTTTGAGGGAACATACTGGTGGAAACTGAGTATGCCCTCGAAAGCAATGAGAGACTCATTAACCGCGACCTCCCTTCCAGGTACATAGGCCTCCAAAAATTTGGCCCCGAAGTGATCGATGACCGGCCTGATTTTGTACAGGCGGTCATAGGCAGGATCACCTCGGGGGTCGTGGTGGTGGAGGGACGTGCTACATTATCTGCATAATGCCGGCATCTCTGGATGGCCTCAAACAGGAGCGTGTCATGGCAGTACTGTAAAGTGGGGTCTGGTAGAGGACGTCCTCATTCCAGTAATGCCTGACGCTGGGATTGTTCACTGGGCCCATGTGCAGCACGAGGCCCCAAAACGTCCTCATCTCGGCTGCACTGACCGGCGTCCACTCACCGGACCTAGCCAAAAAGGAGCCTGGGTGTTGACCAATGAACTGTTGAGAGTACAGGTTTGTTTGCTCCACCATTAGATTCACAAAGTGGTCACTGAAAAAAGTCATATTCAGTAAAGCCCACTGTGGGAATCTGGATTCCTGGTTGGCCAACAAAATCAGGAATCATGAGCTAAAAATTCTCTGGGGTACACCATGCAAGTTCACCAGTTAGAGGAGGGCAAACTGCAGCACCCCTGGGGGGGGGGTCTAGGGTCACACAGCTGTGCTGTGGACCCCAGACACCCGATCAAGGTGATGCAACAGACCCAAACTTTTTTTTTAACACTTAACCTTCCCTAAGTATCCCTGCCAAACCCAACCTGTCCCTAAGTACCTGTAAGTGCCAGATGGCACTCTGGATGGTCAGAAGGAGGGTGCTGGGCACGGATGGGGGTGCTCGGCTCGGGAAATGGCCGACGTGCTGCTTCTCTCCTCGCTTTACCAACGCAGTATGGAGGAGGAGAGCAGGGGGGAGTTAACCCCCGCCCGCGCATCCAATCGCGTTCACCTCACAGGCTCTAAGGATAGTGATTGGAGGTGTATTATCACACCACCGATCACCATCCTATTCCGGGTTATCGTGTCACCAGAGCCCCGAATAACCCGGAAACGCAGCAAACCGCAGGTCTGAATTGACCTGCGGTTTGCGGTGATCGCCGATACCGAGGGGGGGGGGGTCACAGGACCCCCTTGGCATTGTCACAGAGTGCATGCCGAATGATCTCGGCAGGCACTCTATTCCGATCACCCCACACCGCATGGCCATAATCAGAACTACACAGGACGTACATGTACGCCCTTTGTCCGTAAGAGGTTAAATGCGGTTTGGATCCTCTAAATTCTATTCTGCGGCTCCGCAATACTTGATGCTTCAATTAATTCAGCAACCCAAGGGCGATCTCCCTCATGGCAGGCAAACTCTCTGCTTCATAATTTAACGGTTGCGCTTCTCAAAGTGATAATCCACTTTATATGCCAGAAGGGTAATCTGTGTAGGATCAGATAGTCCTAGCCTTGGACTCAAGGGTTGAGGTAATATGGTTCCCTGGGCTAGGGCCAGGAGAACAGAGACAAGCCTGTCTCCTCTCCTTAATCCTAACTCGCCAACTCCTAATCTCCCTCTCACTTCCTGTGGCTGCACTATATTAATGGTGTGATGGAGACCTCTAGTGGTGGAAGTATGTAATGCATGTTACCAGACTGTAATGTGGATTCAGCAGCATAGACAAAGTAATAGTGCAAAATTACATCATACTATATATAACAATTTGGAGTGGACTATACACATATATGTGGGACACTACATTCCCCACTGCTTTAAATAAAAACTGCCTCCACTTTTTAGATTTGCTAGGTGCTGTGAATCTCCTCGCCATTACCTGAAAAACACCAAAAACATGCGCCACACCCATATATCTCAAAATTCCACATTATATCAATATAGATTATTTTTCAAGTCAATCCAGTACATTAAAGTGCATAACAGGGGTTGCATATAAATACACATTATCAGAATATCACAGGTTACATACTTTGGCGCAAAGGGAAAATGGGCGTTGTTCTCTTTTCTTTGCTTGACGGTGACAAAACTGGGCAACAAGCAATATAGTCCATTGCAAAGTCAATTGTGGGCAAAGTCCAACTCGACATTGAGGTATAACATTTATAATCCAAAGGGTTAAAGTGCGAAAAGTTCTGATGTTGTAAACATGAGTATTGCATAAAACAGTCACTGGTATATTACTAAAATGTTGCATAAACTTTAGATTCATAGTCCCAGTAAACCTGAGAAGGGGGTAAAAAGGGGGGAAAATGCGCAATTAAAAAAAACAAAAATGCGCAACAGGGATGTGTAATCCTGCCAATGTCCAGCAGGGTAGTCCTGGAATTATTTATGCAGTTTTTTCCTTTTCAATGGCCCTAGAGACTTGATAGTGGCTTGAGGAACTGCCACTAAGGCCTCTTTCACACGGGCGTCGCGTGTGCGGGCCGGACAAGATGCGGTTGTGTTTGATGCAGGATACTTCACATGTTAACACTGCAAAGTGGCAATATAGGAGAGTTAGCAGGTCCCGGATCTCCCTGCCACCTGCAGTTTTACTATTATAACCATGCCATCCTCGTGTGTTAGTTCTGTTTTGATATTTTATGTACATGTGTAATACTATGACGGTATCCTATGCTGCATATTCATTTGTTATTTATTGCTTTTCTTTGTTCAATCTAATAAATAGATTTTAAAAAGAAAGATGCGGGTGCGTTGCGGGAAATCGCGCAATATTTCTGCGCGAGTGCAAAGCATGGTAATTCATTTTGCAAGTCTGTGAGAAAAATCGGTATGTTTGGTACCCAGACCCGAACCCGGACTCCACAGAAGTTCGGTTTTGGGTTCAGTATTCTGTAGATTTTATTATTTTCCCTTATAACATGGTTATAAGGGAAAATAATAGCATTCTTAATACAGAATGCAAAGTAAAATAGTGATGGAGGAGTTAAAATAAATAAATAAATAAATAAATAAATTCATCTCATCCACTTGATCGCGCAGCCGGCTCGTCTTCTTTCTTCTTTCAGGACCTGGAAGGAAATGGACCTTTAGTGATGTCATCACGCTGTGAGGGCTGACATCACCACTCTCAACACATGGTGAGCCCGGTGATGTCACTAAAGGTTCTTTTCCTTCCAGGTCCTCGAAGAAGAAAGAAGACGAGCCGGGCTGTACAATCAAGTGGATAAGGTGAGTTCATTTTTTTTAACCCCACCCCTATTTTACTTAGCATTCTGTAGTGAGAATGCTATTATTTTCCCTTATAACTATAATATAAGGGAAAATAATAAAGATCGGGTCTCGATTAGAGATATTGCGAACATAAAATTTTCTGTTCGCGAACGGGAATTTCCGCAAATGTTCGCGAACGGGCAAACCAGGCGAACCGCCATAGACTTCAATAGGCAGGCGCATTTTAAAACCCACAGGGACTCTTTCTGACCACAATAGTGATGGAAAAGTTGTTTCAAGGGGACTAACACCTGGACTGTGGCATGCCGGAGGGGGATCCATGGCAAAACTCCCATGGAAAATTACGTAGTTGATGCAGAGTCGGGTTTTCATCCATAAAGGGCATAAATCACCTAAGATTCCTAAATTGTTTGGAATAACGTGCTTTAAAACATCCAGTGCATGTATACGATCAGGTATGAAGTTGTATTGATCAGGTAGTGTAAGGCCTCTTTCACACGGGCGTCACGTTTGATGCCCGGATAAGATGCGGGTGCGTTGCGGGAAAATGCGCAATTTTTCAGTGCGTGTGCAAACTTTTGTAATGCGTTTTGCACGCGCGTATAAAAAATCGGCATGTTTGGTACCCAGACCCGAACCCGGACTTCATCACTGAAGTCCGGTTTCGGGTTGAGTATTCTGGAGATTTTATTATTTTTCCTTATAACATGGTTATAAGGGAAAATAATAGCATTCTCAATAAAGAATGCTTTGTAGAATGTGGATTAAGGGGTTAAAAATAAAAAACGTAACTTACCTTAGCCACTTGATCGCGTAGTTGGCGATCTCTCTTCTCTCTTCAAGCATTAGCTGCAGTCTAAAGAACCTGTGATGACGTCACATCACATGGTCCAATCACATGTGGTCCATGTGATTCTCAATTCTCAATCTTTATTGAGAATGCTATTATTTTCCCTTATAACCATGTTATAAGGGAAAATAATAAAGTCGCTTAGCAACCATGCGGGAAAATCGCACTGCATCCGCACTTGCTTGTGGATGCTTGCGATTTTCCCGCAGCCCCATTCACTTCTATGGGGCCTGCATTGCGTGAAAAACATAAAATATAGAGCATGCTGCGATTTTCATGCAACGCAGAAGTGATGCGTGAAAATCACCGTTCATGTGCACAGCCCCATAGAAATGAATGGGTCCGGATTCATTGCGGGTGCAATGCGTCCACCTCATGCATTGCACCCGCGCGATAATCACGCCCCTGTGTGAAAGGGGCCTAAGGGTTACGCTTGCTTCACAGTGACAGACCAAACTCTGACAGACCAAACTCCCTGTTTAACGCACCGCAAACAACCTCAAACAGTCCATTTGCACAACCGCAAACTCCCCATTTGCACAAGGTTGGATACCGTTCCTTGTCCTCACTGACGTCATTGAAGGTTTCTTCCTACTCCCAGCCACATACAACACCAAGGGTCCCCGAAAGGTGACAACAAGCCCCCTGGGATGCCTGCTGTGGTTGGTCTTCCACCTCCTCAAAGCCACCTTCCTCCTCTGACTCCTCTTCCTCAGACTCCTCTCTCTGCGTTGCCACAGGTCAGCAATCGACGACGACAAGGCTGCTTCTGGTAGTGATGGTGACCACAACTCTTCCTCTTCATGCTCATCTACGGCCTGATCCAGCACTCTTTGCAGGGCACGGTCCAGAAAAATCGCATATGGGATGAGGTCGATGATGTTGCCTTGGGTTTGACTGACCAGGTTTGTCACCTCCACAAAAGGACGCATGAGCCTACAGCCATTGTGCATGAGCGTTCCAAAAATACCCAGCTCTGCAGAGGCTGTCCTCTTTTTTTTTATTAAAAAAATCTGTTCTTACCAGTTTAATCTCTGTTACGTGCCCTATCAGGGGACGTGTATTGAATAGATTTTAGGAACCGGGACATGGAAAAAGATGGTTGGTCGTTCCTCTTCCTTCTACATGGCCGTGCAATGTACTGTGACACCCTATATGAGTGGTGTGTTAAGTAGTACTATTCCTATCAGTTTAATCCCTGTTACATCCTCTATCAGGGGGCGTGTATCAAATAGATTTTAGACGACCACAAAGAATTGTCAATAGTTGACACACTCATGACATAAATTTTATTCCTCTATGCGTCAATCTTGGTGTAGTGATGACGTTTGGGAGATTGCAGGCGATGGCGGTTTTTCAAAGCCTATGGTCGTGCTGAGGTAGTTCAGTGACAGTTAAGTGACCCAAAAAACAATGATTCTGCAGTGTGGGCCCATTGTTGGCCTAGTAGGCTTTAATGATCACCTTACATAGATGATCACAAAGAAAATTATTGTTTCTTCTATTAAATATTATCCAGCCGATCGCTTTTGGTCTGTTCACAATGAAGTAACGACCTTATCATCTGGGGTGTGCCAACATTGCCAACACACTCATAGAGGTGATCGCTTCATTGTGATACGCAAGCCCCTTTACCACAATATAGTAATGATCACGAAGGGGAATTGACACATTTATGTGCCTTTTTTTTGTTTTGTTTTTGCAGCCACAGTGCAGCACCAGAGGCCAGAAAAATTAGGCATATACACATGCCTGAAACACTAGGCATTGTTGCAGCTGGAAAAATTGACGTTTTCCAGGCAGAAAGTGTACTAAAACATTGCGGCTTGAACCCTAGTTGGTGGCGGAGAAGTCACGCAAGTCATCCGGCATGCAGAGATGAAATACAGCAGCGTAGGGACCATTTTTAGCCCAAGGCATCTCATCAGGCCTTTTTTAGTCAAATGTATCCCCCACGGTCAGTCCCTTTGGTATCCACGCCTCATTCATCTTAATAAAGGTGAGGTAATCTAGACTTTTTTGACCTAGGCGACTTCTCTTGTCAGTGACAATGCCTCCTGCTGCACTGAAGGTCCTTTCTGACAGGACACTTAAAGCGGGGCAGGCCAGAAGTTCTATTGCAAATTGGGATACCTCAGGCCCCAGGTCAAGCCTGCACACCCAGTAGTCAAGGGGTTCATCGCTCCTCCGAGTGTCGATATCTGCAGTTAAGGTCAGGTAGTCTGCTACCTGTCGGTCGAGTCGTTCTCTGAGGGTGGACCCCGAAGGGCTGTGGCGATGCGTAGGACTTAAAAAGCTCCGCATGTCCTCCATCAACAACACGTCTGTAAAGTGTCTGTCCTTGCCGGCGTAGTCGTGGTAGGAGGAGGATTACTTTCACCTCTTCCCCTGTTAGATTCCCGTTGTGCTGTGACATCACCCTTATACGCTGTGTAAAGCATACTTTTTAACTTGTTTTGGAACTGCTGCATCCTTTCCGACTTCCGGTAATTCGGTAACATTTCAGCCACTTTCTGCTTATACCGGGGGTCTAGTAGCATGGCCACCCAATACAGGTCGTTCTCCTTCACCCTTTTTTATACGAGGGTCCCTCAACAGGCATAACAGCATGAAAGACCCCATTTGCACAAGGTTGAATGCCGAGCTACTCATCTCCCGTTCCTCGTCCTCACTGATCTCATTGAAGGTCTGTTCTTCCCCCCAGCCACGTACAACACCACGGGACCCAGAAAGGTGACAACAACGAGCACCCTGGGATGCCTGCTGTGGTTGGTCTTCCTCCTCCTCAAAGCCACATTCCTCCTCTGACTCCTCAGACTCCTCTTTCAGCATTGCCGCAGGTCCAGCAAGCGATGATGATAAGGCTGTTTCTGGTGGTGATGGTGACCACAACTCTTCCTCTTCACGCTCATCTATGGCCTGATCCAGCACTCTTCGCAGGGCACGCTCCAGGAAGAAAACAAATGGGATGAGGTCGCTGATGGTGCCTTTGGTGCGACTGACTTGGTTTGTCACCTCCTCAAAAGGACGCATGAGCCTACAGGCATTGCGCATGAGCGTCCAGTAACGTGGCAAAAAAATACCCAGCTTCGCAGAGGCTGTCCTAGCACCCCGGTCATACAAATACTCGTTTACGGCTTTTTCTTGTTGGAGCAGGCGGTTGAACATTAGGAGTGTTGAATTCCAACTTGTCGGGCTGTCGCAAATCAAGCGCCTTACTGGCATGTTTTTTCGCTGCTGAATATCGGAAAAGTGCGCCATGGCCGTGTAGGAACGCCTGAAATGGCCAAACACCTTCCTGGCCTGCTTGAGGACGTCCTGTAAGCCTGGGTACTTACACACAAAGCGTTGTTTGATCAGATTCAACAATTGTGCCATGCACGGCACATGTGACAACTTGCCCAAATTCAATGCCACCAACAGATTGCTTCTGTTGTCACACACCACTTTGCCGATCTCCAGTTGGTGCGGGGTCAGCCACTGATCCACCTGTGCTGGTCCGGTGTGACTCTCTGCTTTCAGGCAAGTCAACCCCAAGACGGTCTGACACTGTCCTATCTGGGATGTGCCCCTGGGGAGCTGGGGGGGTGCAGTTGATGTGGAGCAAGATGCAGCAGCAGAAGAGGACTCAGCCGAGGAGGTTAGCGAAGAGGATGGAGTAGGAGGAGTAGAGGAGGTGGCAGCAGGCCTGCCTGCAAGTCGTGGCGGTGTCATCAACTCCGCTGCAGAGCCACGCATTCCATGCTTGGCAGCCGTCAGCAGGTTGACCCAATGCGCAGTGTACGTGATATACTTGCCCTGACCGTGCTTTGCAGACTAGGTATTAGTGGTCAGATGGATCCTTGCCCCAACACTGTGTGCCAGACATGCCATGACTTCCTTTTCCACAATAGAGTACAGGTTAGGGATTGCCTTTTGTGAAAAAAAATCTCGGACGGGTACCTTCCACTGCGGTGTCCCAATAGCTACAAATTTCTTGAAGGCCTCAGACTCCACCAGCTTGTATGGTAAAAGCTGGCAGGCTAAGAGTTCCGACAAGCCAGCTGTCAGACGCCGGGTAAGGGGGTGACTCTGTGACATTGGCTTCTTACGCTCAAAAATTTTCTTTTAAAAGACACTTGACTGTGGGCAGATGAGCAGGAACTGCTGAATGTGAGAGGCGGAGTGGCGGGTGGTTAAGAGGGGGCAAGGAGGACAGCAGTGGTTGACGTGGCTGAAGATGCTGGACCAGGAGAAGGATGGTGGCTTTGAGTTTGTGTGCTGCTTGTACTCATGTGTTGATCCCATAGGCGTTTGTGATGTGAGATCATGTGCCTTCGCAAAGCAGTTGTACCTACAGTAGGTGGGTGTTGGACTTCCCACGACTCAGTTTCTTTTGGCACAGGTTGAAAATGGCATTGCTGTCATCAGAGGCAGACACATAAAAAATGCCACACTGCTGAGCTTTGCAATGACGGTATTCTGGTGGTGGCAACAGCATGTGTTTATTGGCGTGCTGTCTGGCTGACCCCAGGTACGATACATGCTGTCTGACTGTGCCACTAGCTCCTTGCGACAACCTCCCCCTGCTCTCTCCATCTGAACTTTCCCCCTGTTCTTCTTCTCTTTGAGCGGGCACCCACGTGACATCCACAGACACATTGTCATCATCAACCGCTTCACTTGTATCTGACAACTCAGCAAAGGTGGCGACGGGCGGGCGAGTGGTAACTTAAGAGGTGCCCGAAGCTGAGCTGGAGGAGGATGGTGCGTCAAGATTCCGAGCGGAAGCTGTACAAGATTGGGTGTCCTGTACAAGCCAGTCAACTATGTCCTCAGAATTTTTCGAGTTGTGGCCTCTGAACACTGGGCATTATTCTAGGGCCAAAGGAAATCACAGCACCACGACGGCCCCTGCGGGGTGGCCTGCCTCTGCCTGTCATTTTTTTTTTGATTAGTGGTACTATGCGTGCAAGGTACTGTGCCACCCGGTATGAGTGGTGGGCACTGGCAGTGGGCACACTACAGTCTGTGGGCCTGACACACACTGGCAGGCAACTAACCTTAGATTAAAGGGTAAAAATTAAATGCCTTATTTATTGGCAAGCTACTGTGCCACCCGGTATGAGTGGTGGGGACTGGCAGTGGGCATACTACAGTCTGTGGGCCTGACACACACTGGCAGGCAGGCAGCTGAAATTAGATTAAAGTGTAAAAATGAAATGCCTTTTTTTTATGCAAAGTCCTCTGCCACACGGTATGACAGTGGTGTGCACTGGCAGTGGGCATACTACAGTCTGTGGGCCTGCAGCCTCTCACACACGGGCAGGCAACTGTAATATAATATATATAGAAAGAAGAAAAAAAAGCAGACTGATGTACCAGCCCTAAAAAGGGCTTTTTGGGGTGCTGTAGGGACGCTGTCCTTACAGCAGATGAGTCTTTGAGGACTGGAGTGGACACAGAAGCAGCACTCTCCCTGCTCTAACTAACACTGCAGCTTCAGAATGATTCTAAGATGGATGCTGTCCTTGCTTTTTGATAGGAGGTGGCAGGGTCTGGGAGTGAGGGTATGCTGATTGGCTAGAATGTGTCTGCTGACTGTGAGGTACAGGGTCAAAGTTTGCTCAATGATAATGTATAGGGGGCGGACCGAACATCGCATATGTTCGCCTGCCGCAGCGAACGCGAACAAGCTATGGAAACAACAACGACGGGTACCACCGCGAGAGCTCACCAACTGGAGGCCATGACCTATAGCTCCAGAGGTACTCTGCCAGTTCAGCCAATTGCGCAGGGGTCACAGAGCTCTGGACATAGGACATGCTCTCCGGTCTCTACTGGTGTTGTGGTTTTGGTGCTGCAGCATCCGCAGCAGCAATAGGAGTTATCTCCTGACTTGGGGGTTGTGGTTCGGGCTCCAGCCCTTGGGGATCATCCTCATTTCCTGGTTCTGGATGGCCACATCCAACACCCATTGGCTGTTGCACCATCATTTGTCTCTGACCCTCTTGTTAGACCTGGAATATCTCTCGAGCCTCAGGAACAGCAATGTCCTCTGCTCTGCGACATAGATCAGGGGACTAGTAGGGTCTCACTTCGGTCTCCACAGTCACTGGGACCTACAAAAGAGGCTTGATTTTGATAAGTTGCATGTATAGGCGGTGGAGGGGTCTCTGATTCTGGTGCAAGCTTCGCACCGCTATCTGGATTCTCCCAGTCCTCTGAGGCTGATTGCGGTCTGGCAACTGCAGTAGCGTAGGTTCCTCTCAAACCCCCTACTGGAGTAAATTTTACCTCCTCTTGCGCTATGCCAGACCAGCAGGGGAATTATGCGTGAGGTCATGGTGTGAGTATTAGGTAGGCCGAGGTACATACAGTTTTGGTTACTCATGGTTACATCGTCCCTGGGCAGGCTTGCATAAGATATGAGAAGAAAGGCACAACGATTCTCTGGGGCACACTCTGGTAAGGGACACAGGCCAGATGGTGTTTCGAAGTGCCCTTGATGGTCTGTATTAATGTGCCTATGGCAAGGTCCCTGATTGTCGTGACGCCAGTACCTTTTGTGGTGGTACAACCATTAATAATAGTAGTAGTAATTAAGGAAGTGGAGACTGAGACAGCTGTGAAATCCAACTTTTGACTTTTACTGAAGGTTGCTCCAGGTAATTATTATATCCAAGTAATAAACAGTCTCTATTACAATCCGGATATGTGATACAGTTTCTTATACATCCAGGTATGAAGTACAGTCTCTCATGCATATGAGAGTAGGGATATTGTAAGTCCTCATTAAAAACAGGCTCTTTATCTTTTATATGTGAAAGCTACTGCTTCAGACCAGGCTTTAGTAAAGTAGTATCAAAAGTCTTAAACTAGTAAAAAATCTTGCCTTATCCTAACCTTGATTTGAAGGTGGCTTACAGAATCCTTTAACCTCTATTTCCAATCATTTTCTGACGGTCGGCCTGACTGTCCTCAGGCTTTAAACTGGAGGTGAGAATGCCAGAAGCAGAGTCCTACACTTAATTGCAAAGGTGCCTGGGAAGCCTTTGGGTATGGCTTTTATGCTATCCTTTAAATGAATAATTATATAAATATGTTAATAGTCCCCTTGAATACTTGTGCTGATTGAAGCTTGTCACTGGTCACCCCGGAGGACCAAGCAATAGAAGTAGATTTCTCACCTTGAGGTTTAATCTTGTAGGCTTAAACCCTGGACTGTGAAGCCAAACAGGGAGAGAGCAGAGAGGCAGGAGGCCTCTCTCCAGCTTGCAGCTACATTATGGCTGCTTTCTGAATAACCTGCAGGACACTGAACTGAACTCTAGACTACTCACTCTAGAACTGCCTAAGTAGGCCTGAACTAAGCTATATATACACTCTAACACTGCCCCATCTTGTGAAGAAACTAGTGTAGTGCACCCTAAACCGGCCTGTATAAAAAGGATCTTACAAAGAATCACATATTGACATGGGAGAATATGACATGAGATGAAGTGCAGCATACAGACATAATACATGACAATAAAACTAGGTAGTTTGCTGTGCCCACATTCAGGAGTGGGACACTGCACTCTTTTTCTTGCAAATTATGCAGGCGATCCGGCAGATATGCCCGTTTCAAGTACCGTCAGTTGACTAATAGTTCACATGGATTCTCCATTAGTCTTTTAGCTAGTTCCTCGAAAATACCTTTTCTTTCTATTAGGCCTCTTTCAGACGGGCGTCATGGTTGGGGGCCAGATATAATGCGGGTGCATGGCCATGAAGTCAGTTTGGACTGCGATTGCTTTGCATGGTTCAGTTCTTTCCGCGTGAGTGCAATACGTTTTGCACGCGCGTGAGAAAAACTGAATGTGGTACCCAGACCCGAACTTCTTCAACGAAGTTCGGGTTTGGGTTAGTTGTAGTGTATATTTTATTATTTTCCCTTATAACATGGTTATAAGGAAAAATAATAGCATTGTAAATACAGAATGCAAAGTAAATTAGAGATGGAGGGGTTAAAATGTAACAAACTGTTAATGCCGGCATGTGTAAATGGCTAAAGGTCCTGTGGGGATGTCACTGCTCTCATCACAGGTCCTTTTCACTTGATCTTCAAAGATTAAGAATGAAGACGAGTCAGGCTTCGTGAACAATTGGATAAGGCGAGTTTATTTTTTTAATTTTTTAACCCCTCCATCACCATTTTACTGAGCATTCTGTATTAAGAATGCTATTATTTTCCCTTATAACCATGTTATAAGGGTAAATATTAAAGATCGGGTCACCTATCAACCATGCGTGACAATCACACCACATCTGCACTTGCTTGCTGATGCTATGCGATTTTCATGCAGCCCTATTCACTTCTATAGGGCCTGCGTTGTGTTAAAAACGCAAAATATAGAGCTTGCTGCGATTTTCATGCAACGCACAAGTGATGCGTGAAAATAACCACTCATGTACACAGCCCCATAGAAATGAATGGGTCCGGAGTCAGTGCAGAAAACTCACCCTTGTCAAAGGGGCCTTAGTGTTTTCAATTCCAGTGGCCTGAATTTCTGCCATTAGGGCCGGCAAAAGTGGTTGTGTTTGAATCTTGTAGGCTTAAACCCTGAACTGTGAAGCCAAACAGGGAGAGAGCAGAGAGGCAGGAGGCCTCTCTCCAGCTTGCAGCTACATTATGGCTGCTTTCTGAATAACCTGCAGGGCACTGAACTCTAGACTACTCACTCTAAAACTGCCTAAGTAGGCCTGAACTAAGCTATATATACACTCTAACACTTCCCCATCTTGTGGAGAAACTAGTGTAGTGCACCCTAAACCGGTCTGTATAAAAAGGATCTTACAAAGAATCACATATTGACATAGGTTGTGGTTCATCCACCACAGGTGTTTCTTCCAGAATAAGAACGAACACTGCAGTGTCGCTCCTGCGACTCCAATTTCCGCCGAGATGCAGGGGATAGGTATAAGGCGGGGGTATCTCACCCCAGGCTCCGTCCGAATATGCAGGGGGACGAATGGGTCTTTCAGTCCTCTCACTCTATAGGGCATTGGGCTCCTGACTTGGGCCTATCGATGATGCCATGCTTTCAGCCATGTCTCTCTCTCTCTGACCTTGTACACAGGAAGACGTCAAGCAGGAACTCCCAATCATCACATAAACTCTTCCTTTTCATCAGCCCGCCCCCTAGTTTCACTTGCGTTACGTGGGTGGTGCAGACATTGTAATCCATGTTAAGTAAATGATGGAGCAGCAGAAATACTTTTCCCGCACTTTCAAGAGGCGGAGTTTCAACTATAGCTGGAGGCTCAAGGGCAGCAGGAGTAGTTGCTGTAACATTGGTCTCCTGTAGATTTTGCAGGGGCGCTAATGGTGCTGAATGTTCATCTTGTCGAATTCAGTCTCCAGGGGAGCAGGATTATAAATGATTGGCACCCAAACTTGATTTGGTGGCTGGAGGAGCCACTGTGGTTGATTTAACACGAGAGACAGTTCTGTAGTCTCCCATAATCCACAGTGTCCACACTGAATTTAGTCCTCAGCAGTGTACACAACAGGCAGACAAAGCAACAAGCAACTCAGACTTTCACCCATCTTGACCAATGGTAGAGTCTCGCTTTCTAAAAAGGGGTGGTGCACAATTTTTCCAGCTTTTAGAAGGGGTGTCACTACTTTTTCCACAGTGATAGCACAGCAAAATAACAAGAATGCTTTAGGCGGCCATCTTTCAAAAGTACAAATCAAAAGTCCATTCACAGCAATCAGTTCTACTGACACGAAAAATCTTCAGTTTTGCAAGTTTTGACCATGCAAATTAATAATAAAGGTCTTGTATAATGTCCACATGTACTTTTTTGTTTCAAACAGGCTTTTTTTCAGTGGATTAAAAGGCAATTCAAAGCTTCTCTCACTTTCAATATGCAATTTATACTGCCAATACACGGTGTAGTTAATTCTCTCAGAGTTCATAACAACACAGGTTTCCGAAAATATAATTAGTTTAAAGGCACAGCAGCGTTTTATAATCATGTTCTTTATAGCAATGTGGAACACCGTTTCAAATCCTGTTTTTAGTAAAATGATATGTGGCACACAATTTTAATGTTTCACTAATCATGCTATGCCTACCTAGGGGTGTTGTGGGAGCATAGTGGTGGCGATGTTCTGAGTGGGTGTAGTAGTACTCACAGTTAAGTTGTCTGCTGGGCTGGTGTGCAGTGGATGGGAAGACAGCACTAAATCCTCCAGGGCACTCTCTGTTGCAGGGGACACTTGCCAGATGTTGGTTGAGGTGCCCTTGATGGTGATGTTTAGGGTGCTTTGGTGGCTGGGCCCCTGTGTTGTAGTGCGTGATTCCAGCACCGTAAGATGCAATTAAAAGATCGAGCAGTAGGATAAAGAGTGAGGCAGTAGTTACACCAAACAGGAAGTTTACTGGTCAGATGTAGTAAGGCATCCAATATTATCACTTTGTCTTGCATACAGATGGCAAAAATGGTAAAGCTGCAAATCCAAATTAGCAGGCTCCTTGAGGTGAGTTATAAAGGCTAGCTCCAGCTCACTTTAGTAAAGATGATGTTCTTACTTGTACTTGGTTCCTGATCTTGCTCTGTTCACTCAGCCTTTAAATGTAGTTTGGATCCTCTGTAAGTTCTATTCTACGGCTCTGCAGTACTTAATACTTCAATTAATTCAGCAACCCAAGGGCGATCTCCCTCATGGCAGGCAAACTCTCTGCTTCAATTATTTAACGGTTGTGCTCCTCAAAGTGAAAATCCACTTTATGGGGGGAGACTAGCACTCAAGCATAAACTGTAGCTGCCACAATATTTAGTAAATGGTCAAGGTGCACCCGATAATAGCATCTATTTATTCTTTCTTTATGTATAAGATAAGATTGGTTATTAAATGATATTTGTTGTCTTCCAGTTGCCAACTGCGCAATTGCAGTCTTACCGTTACCCAGGGACTGCTTCTCGGCGTCTTCTTCTGTCTCTCTGCGGTCGCTGCTCGCCGGCACGCACGCTGGAGGAAGTTCCCGGTAAGTCACATGGGCCGGGGCTGGGCTCGCGAGAAGAGGTCTCGGGCTGTATGAATGAAAAAAGTGTGAGAGTTTGTTATAGGAGCGCTCCACTATTTAAGAACTTTTGGTGGATCCAAATATTTCCATGGAATTAGAGTTGTGACGGTCGGGAGTATAGGATGCCAGACGCATTTCGGGGACTAGATTCCCCTTCATCAGCCTTTGTCTAGACTTTTAGTATGTTGTCTAGACTTTTGTCTGAATGGGCGTTTCAGTTTTGAGATTTTAAGCACCTCTTCCATATAAAGAAGAAGTGAGCTTTTCACACCCCTTACTCTTATTTCAAAATCCACTTTATACCCCGGAAGGGTAATCTACAGTGTAGGATCAGATAGTCCTAACCTTGGACTCAAAGGTTGAGGTAAAATGGTCCCCTGGGTTAGGCCCAGGAGAAAAGAGACAAGCCTGTCTCCTCTCCTTCCTCCTAACTCCCCAACTCCTAATCTCCCTCTCACTTCTTGTAGCTGCACTATTTAACTGGTGTGATGGAGACCTCTAGTGGTGGAAGTATGTAGAGCTACCTGATCCGCCTCTATTGGAGGTGCATCACTGCTGTTGATGTTCTTACCTGAGGAAGGGGTCACGCCAACCCTAAACACATTGTTGATCATGAATAGAGTCGAGTTCTTCTTCCCTCAAGGTCTCCCTGACTCTTCCTTGCTGCACCGCTGATAAACTCCTTTATTTTTCTTCTTCCCTGGTTGATCACAAGACACTAAGTATCGTAGGACGGTGCGCAACAGCAGGCGTCTACCACGCTATGAGTGGTCTGAGTTGTGCACTCAGCACAACACCACCAGGTGGGAGGCTGCCCTTCTCCCTGTCAATCCCTGATACCCCGATCCTACACACTCGGCTCTCCTCTGCTTTCTCGATTAACACGAAACCTCATCAGCCACATGAATGTGAAGATACAAACCTTGTCAGAATGTGGGAAGGAAAATCTGCCACTGCTTAAGGGGTTAAAGAAAATTCTGGATTTTCTTTTTCTTCTCCTAAATGTAATAAAGGTGTTTTATGTTGCAGGAGATTTTGATATGGTCCCAGGTCCAAGATGAGCATTATAACCCCCAGTGATGGTAAGGATTCCTCCTCTTCTCTCTTATTACTGGATGCGGTGACTGATCTACGACATCTGCACAATTCTCACCTTCCAATGTCCTGATGAGGAACAGACTTAATAGGAAATGTGGTCACATAGCAGATATATACTGTGGTATGGCTGCTGCAGGGCTGAACTGTGATTAAAGGGGTGCAGCATGCCAGACCACAGTAGAAACACGTGAGGCTATGGTGGGGCCGATGGGGGTAGAAGTTAATTCACTCACGGGTAGCAGATGCCTTACTGTGTCGGCAGTGCAGCGATGGGGAAGACAGCACTAAATCCTCCAGGGCACTTTCCATTGTAGGGAACACCAGCCAGATAGAAGTTGAGGTGCCCTTCATAATGTAGGTGTTTAGGGTGCTTTGGTGGCTGGGCTCCTGTGTGGTAGATTGTGACGCCAATAGTGGTAGAATGATAAAGGAGTCAGTTGTTATAAACAAGTTGAACGTTTACTAAATCACTTGTGCTGTCCCAGCTTTATTTCTTCCATTTGGTTGTATTTCATTAGCTTATCATTACTATGTTATGTAATGCTGCCACCCTGTGGTCATTCTTATTATAGGTTTCTGAATGCATTATGTTAATTTCCATTGCTATGTCCTCCTCCCTTTGTGACATCACATCCTGTCCTTCTTCTTCCTTTCTGCTTCTGACTTCAGATATGGTGAGAGGGTTGTGACTAAATCCCATGACTCAGAGGGATCTGGTCCTCCCCAGTCATGGGAAATAGCCAGCTCTACAGCAGCTGTCTATTTCCCATGATTGGTAAGGACCTTTTTGCCCCCTAGGGGTGAGGTCCTGCATAGGCTGTATATTTCCCATGATTGGTAAGGACCTTTTTGCCCCCTAGTGGTGAGGTCCTCCCCAGTCATGGGAAATAGCTGGCTCTACAGCAGCTGTCTATTTCCCATAACTGGTAAGGACCTTTTTGCCCCCTAGGGGTGAGGTCCTGCATAGGCTGTATATTTCCCATGATTGGTAAGGACCTTTTTGCCCCCTAGTGGTGAGGTCCTCCCCAGTCATGGGAAATAGCTGGCTCTACAGCAGCTGTCTATTTCCCATAACTGGTAAGGACCTTTTTGCCCCCCAGTGGTGAAGTCCTGCATAGGCTGTCTATTTCCCATGATTGGTAAGGACCTTTTTGCCCCCTAGTGGTGAGGTCCTCCCCAGTCATGGGAAATAGCTGGCTCTACAGCAGCTGTCTATTTTCCATAAATGGTAAGATCCTTTTTGCCCCCTAGTGGTGAGGTCCTGCATAGATACAGTATTGAGCAATGTCACAATGAATTGGCTATTTCCCATGACTCAGAAGGACCTTTTCTATGACATACTGAGAAGGTGTCATGTAGGAGAGGTCTCTCTGAGTCATGGGATTTAGCCGGACTACAAATGAATATTTCCCGGAATCCTGAAGGACCTTCTCCATCTATTACATACCGAAAAGGTGTCATGTAGGAGAGGTCCCTCTAAGTCATGAGATTTAGCCAGACTAGAGACTATTTCCCGGACTCCAGCAGTACCTTCTCCATCTATTATATACTGAGAGGGAGTCATGTAGGAGAGGTCCCTCTGAGTCATGGGATTTAGATGGCTCATATAGAAATGACTATTTCCCGGACCCCAGAAGGACCTTTTCGATCTATTACATACTGAGAAGGTGTTATGTAGGAGAGGTCCCTCTGAGTCATGGGGTTTAGCCGACTCATATAGAAATGACTATTTCCCAGACTCCAGAAGGACCTCCAAAAGGGAAAAAAGTGAAAAAATAAAAACCATGTTAAAAATGCAATTTTTTTTGTCCTTAAATCACAAAAATTCAAACACAAAGTGATCAAAAAGACGTACGTCCACCAAAATAAGAGCAATAAAACAGTCACCTCATCCTGCAAAAAATGAGGCCCTACCTAAAACAATTGCCCAAAAAATAAAAAAAACTATGGCTCTCAGACTAAAACATGATTTTTTTGTTTCAAAAATTCTTTTTTGTGTTAAATGTAATTTTTTTTTTTTAAAGTAAACATTGTATCGCCGTGTACGTAAGAACCTGCTCTATAAAAATACTACATGACCTAACCCCTCAAGTGAACCCTGTAAAAAAATTTTTTATAAAAACTTAGCAATTTTTTTGTCACCTTACATCACAAAAAGTGTAATAGCAAGCGATCAAAAACTGATATGACCCCCAAAATAGTCTAATAGTCCAATCTAACCATCACCTCATCCCGCAAAAATGATACCCAACTTGAGACAATCGCCTAAAAACTGAAAAAACTATGGCTCTCAGACTATGGAGACACTAAAACATGATTTTTTTTGTTTCAAAAATATTATTGTGTAAAACCTAAATAAATAAAAAAAGATAAACATATTAGGTATCACCGCATCAGTAAGGACCTGCTCTATAAAAATACCAGATGACCTAACCCCTCAAGTGAACCCTGTAAAAAAAATTTAATAAAATACATACATATTAAGTATCACCGCGTCCGTACGGACGTGCTGTATAAAAATATCACATAATCTACCCTGTCAGATTAGTCTTGTAAAAAATAAAAAGTGCCAAAACAGCTCTTTTTTGGTTACCTTGCCTCACAAAAAGCATAATATAGCGCAATTAAAAATCATATGTACCCCAAAACAGTACCAATAAAACTGCCACCTTATCCCCTAGTTTGGGGTAAATTTTTGGGAGTTTCTACTGTAAAGGTGCATTGGGCGGGCATCAAATGGGACACGGCATCTAAAAATCAGTCCAGCAAAATCTGCCTTCCAAAACCATATGGCGCTCCTTTCATTCTGTGCCTTGCCATCCGCCCTTTTATCAGTTTATAACCACATGTGGGGTGTTCCTGTAAACCGCAGAATTGGGGCAATAAATATTGAGTATATTTTTTTTTTACTAAGGAACTCCATGGTAATGAATGTCACAGTACGGCATCTGTTGTGTATGTTGATCGTATGACAAAAACCCAGCCTTAGGAGCCCGATCCCGCACTTCCGTTATTTTCATTGTTCTGCTACATTACATGAGCAGAACAATAGAAATAAATAATGGTGATGTGAGCGGGGCCTAAGAGGTGGGGATTTATGCGGGGGACTAGAGATGAGCAAATTTCATATTTTGAAACTAGTTTGCTGGTAAAAGCAGAATTGCGTTACAGATCCCGTTACCATGGACCATAACGCAATTCTATGATTAATTGCCTTTAGAGGCATTCAGTCATAATAAAAATTTATGGGCTGCATAACAGATCCGTCCCGTTTCAGTTATGCAGGAGAGGACTCCCCTGCATAACGGAAACGGGACAGATACATTATGAAGCCCATAGACTTCTATTATGACGGAATGAATAATGAAATGCCTTTAGAATTGCGTTATGGTCCGTGGTAATGGAATCCATAATGCAGTTCTGCTTTTACCATCAAACAAATTTCATAACATGAAATTGTCTCATCCCTACAGGGGACCATTACTGGTCTAAATAACATCAGGCACTCCATATTCAAACATCCCCCGGGAACCGCTGCCCACTGGCTTTCCCTGATGCAGGACCTGTATTGCTTCTGCGCCCGCCCAAACTAACCAATCGTAAAGCTTCTTGCTGTCCAGAGCTTTGCTATTGGTTATTGCAGGCACAGGCTGCATCGCTGTGTTGCTTGTGCGGTTCACAGCGCTCCCTACGATGATGAAAAGCAGGGAAGTCTAAGGCGTATTGGTACACCTAAACGTTTTCCCGGGAGTAAAATGGCCTGAACAGTCGTCTATGACGCTTGTACAGGCGTTATTGTAAACTAAATCTAAAAGTCCCTAGGTGCTATTTTTTTTAATGAATTTACAATTTTTTATAAATAAAAATACACACTTTTTTTTTAAATTATTTAATTACATAAAATATATATAACAATTAATAACAATTGGAAAGTCTCTGCACAGACAGGCTCTTCATCCTTCTCTCTCGTCATGTTGACATCTGCTTCGGAGCATGCCTGTTAAAAACAAACAAATATTTTTGACTAAAAGATCCGAGTCCATCGAGTCACCCCTCGTCACCAGTGTCCCATTACCAGAAATTGCATTCTCGCCCCATGACAGATTGAAGACCATCATTGTGGATCAGGAACAAGTAGATAAGGAATGGTCAGAAAAGTGCATTTACACCATCAGCTTTTGTGACCGATTCCTGTCCAATTAGACCAATAATTCCTGTGTGTAAAAAAAGATCTGTGTAAACGGCCATTAAATCTGTCAGATATTCTGTTAATGTGTAAATGTACCCTTAGGCTGGTTTCACACGAGCAGATACCATGAGTGACATCCGCTCCGTGAATGATAGCCAAGACCCACAGCAGAAGGACGGAGCTTTAACTTGATAGATACTGCTCCGTGCCTCTCTGTGACCTTTTTACTACAAAATCACAGTGAGATAAAGTTGTCACAGAGAGGCACGGAGCATTATCAATCAAGTTAACGCTCCGTGCTTCTGCTGTGGGTCTTGGCTATCATTCACGGAGCGGCGCATGGCATCCTTGTCGTAGTTTTATTCCAGCCATGCCTCAGTATGGTTTGCCGTTCCGGCCCCGGATCTCCGCCCTGCTCCAATTATAGTCAATTTGGATGGGGGGAGGGTAGTCCGGGGTCACACATACACTAGTGGCCGGACAGATCCGACAGGCTGTTCACCCGCCGGAACAGCCTGCTGCAGGTCCCTACCGCTCCTTGCACTTACTGTACGCTGTAACATGCAAATGCTGCAGTGATCAGGTAAATATATGAGTGCTGCTTTCTCTTCACACAGCTGATCGGCGGGGCGCCGGGTTTCAGACCCCCGCCGATCTGGAGGGAATTGGACCCTAACCGCATGTGCTCCATCCATAAAATATACCCTTTCATCCTCCAAAACTTTATTCGGGAAGGTCGGCGATGCATGAGAAGCTTATAGAGATCCGGGCAGAAGTAGATGAAGCTAGTGTCTGAAGTTCTTTTGCTAAGAAGTAGGCTGAGATTGCAAAGAAGAGAGCAGAAAAGGAGGCTGAGATCACAAAGCAAGGAGCAGAAGTGGAGGCTGAGATTGCAAAGAAGAGAGCAGAAATTGAAGCTAAGAGAGCAGAAATGGAGGCAGAAGCCCAACTAAAAATCCTCCAGACAGAATGGGAAGAAGCAGCTACCTTAGCTAAACTAAAGGTCCTCTAACAAGCATTAGACCAAGGTACCAACCTAGACTGTTTCATCCCAGAAGAAGTGGAAGACCCACCCGACTGCACTGCCAGGTATGTCCTTCTACTAAAATACATGTACCAATGCCACTTCTAAAGCACCAACTGGATGATACCAGAAATAGTCAAACCCCAGTAATAACGTAATTTCTAGTACCCAGAGGGCCGACCCTCCAGAGACTAAACCACAGCTTAATCCTTATGCCACATCATTCCGTCCTGATCAGTCTCAACCCTATGTGCCAGAACCCCTATATGCTCCAGAGACTCCACAATGCAATCCAGCAATAAGGAATGGGAGATCAGACATGTCGGACTTTGCCGGATACATGATGCGCAGGGAGCTGATTAACATTAGTCTCTCGAAGTATGATGACCATGTTGAAAACTACAGGGCCTGGAAGTCAACCTTTGAAGCTGTAATCACTCAGTGATCTTAACCTCACTGCCAAGGAAGAACGGGACTTGCTTATCAAATGGTTAGGCCCAGAATCTGCAGAATGCATAAAGACATTAAGAGCAGTTCATGCAGGCCACTGAGAGGAAGGCCTTGCTGCAGCATGGGAGAGACTGGAATAGATCTACGGCAGTTCAGAAGCTATAGAAAGTGCCTTATTCAGGAGACTTCAAGCCTTCCTAAAGATAACTACCAAGGACAATCGCAAGCTCCAGGATCTGAGCGACCTACCAAAAGAACTAGAATTGTCTAAAATGGACCCACGTCTGCCAGGACTGAGTTACCTTGATACTGCCTATGGCGTCAATCCAGTTGTGTTGAAACTACCACAGGGCATGCAAGAGAAATGGGCAGACCAGGGCTCCAGATACAAGAGAGAACACAATGTGTCTTTTCCCTCTTTCTCTTACTTTACCAGATTCATCAGTGACCAAGCTCGGAAGAAGAATGATCCCAGCTTTGACTTCTCTGAATCCACTCTACCTGCTTCATCCTCATGTTCAAGGTATGACAACACCACAAGTAAACGTAGAGACTTAAAGGGAACAGTATCCATTATGAAAACAAATGTCCCACTTATTGCAGCCTCCACTACGAGGAAAGACTACCCAATTATTAAAGAAAAGGACTCTAACCGCATGTGCCCCATCCATAAAAGACATCATTCTTTAAGGCAGTGTTCCTCAATTCCAGTCCTCAGGGCCCACCTGCGGGTCATGTTTTCAGGATTTCCTTAGTATTTAGCAGGTGATATAATTAGTGTCAGTGCATCAGGACTCACCTCAGGTATTCATTCTGTGGGATATTCTCAAATCATGGAGTTGAGAAACACTGCTTTAAGGGAATGTCATGGGCTCAGGGCAAAGACCTTGCAAGAACGCAGAGAGACACTCAAAGAGCTTGGAGTGTGTTACAAGTGTTGTGCCTCAATAAATCATATGGCAAAAGACTGTAAAGTTATTATCAAGTATGCAGAATGCAGCAGTGACAAGCACGTTACAGCAATTCATCCTACCTTGCCTTCAGACAACGCACCATCTCAAGCTGCTACCAACGCCACACTTCATGGCGAGGAGCCACCAGCTCAGGAGCTAACTACAGCAACTGTCTCCTCTTCCTGTATGGAAATATGTGGTAAAGAGACTGATTTCAAGTGCTGTGCAAAGGTGTGTTTGGTCAACATCTACCCAGAAGGAAAATCTAAAAAGGCCTCCAGAATGTACTCCATTATAAACGAACAAAGGAATAGGTCTTTGTCGAAATCTAAATTCTTCAAGATCTTTGGCATAACGGGAGAAGCAACACCATACATCAAGACTTGTTCTGGTCATGTAGAGACTTATGGCAGAAGGGCCACTGGATATCTTATCTCCTCCATTAAAGGGAACGTTCATATACCATTACCAACGTTAATTGAATACGACCAGATACCCAATGAAAGAGATGAAATTCCTACTCCAGAAGCAGCATACCATCATTCCCACTTGAAAAATCTAGCTAGTGAGATTCCTTCTATGGACATGAATGCTGACATCCTGCTTTTGCTTGGAAGAGACATTCTGAGGGTCCACAAGGTGCGTCAACAATGCAACGGTCCTGACAACGCCCCATATGCACAAAGACTTGACCTAGGCTGGGCAATCGTGGGCAATGTATGTATAGATAAGAGCCACAAACCATCTCAAGTGAATTCCTTCAAAACTTTTATGCTCAACAATGGTCGCACATCTCACTTTAAGCCATGTGTTTATCATTACGAGGTAAAAGAAAGGCTTCCTAACCTCCTAAAGGCACCAGACATCATTCCTACCCTTTATGACAACTTAGGAAGATCAGTGTTTCGTACAACACCAGAGGACAACAGATTGGCCTTGTCCATGGATGACAAAGAGTTTATTAAAATAATAGACAATGGAGTCTTCAAAGATGTATCCAACCACTGGGTTGCACCTTTACCTTTCCGTGCTGTAAGAGCCAGACTTCCTGACAATCGGGAACAAGCACTATCCAGATTCATATCCTTGCAGCGTATGTTAAAAAACAAACCGGAAATGAAAAATCGCTTTGTGGCCTTCATGGAAATGATATTTTGCAATGATCATGCAGAACTGGCTCTACCTTTACAAGAGCATGAGGAATGCTAGTACCTTCCCTCTTTTGGAGTATATCACCCACGGAAACCAAACCAGATAAAGGGTGGTATTTTACTCAAGTGCCAAACATAACAGCGTATCTCTGAACGACATCCTTCTCACTGGTCCAAACCTGACCAATAATCTAGTAGGAGTACTTATGAGATTCAGAAAGGAGCCAGTTGCCATTACCGCTGACATTGAACAAATGTTCCCTTGCTTTATCGTTCGCCTAGATCACAGAAATTACCTCAGGTTTCTTTGGCACAGAGACAATGAATACCGCATGAAGGTGCATGTGTTTGGTAACAGTCCTTTACCTGCTCTTGCTACATATGGCCTACATAGGGCTGCCTCAGATGGGGAGTCAGAGTTTGGGAAAGATGCCCGAAACTTCGTTGAGAGAGACTTCTATGCGGATGACGCACTCAAATCCTTGCCCACAGTGGAGGAAGACATAGATCTGCTCAAAAGGACACAGGGTATGCTTTCAAAGTCTTGTCTAAGGTTATATAAATAGCCTCTAACTGTGCTGCAGTAATGAAAGCCTTCCAGCCCAGTGATCATGCCACAGAATTCAGAGACTTGAATCTAGGGATAGACAATCCACCAGTACAGAGAAGTCTGGGCTTGAGGTGGGTTTTATCAAATGACTCCCTTGGATTTTAAGTTAACTGTGCAGATTAACCATTTACTCAACGAGGAGTTCTCTCAGTGGTGAACAGCCTATATGATCCCCTCGGATTTGTAGCACCTTTGACTGTACAAGGCAAATTCCTCTCAAGACAGTTCTCAGAGTCTACTTCGGACTGGGATGCTCCACTGCCCTCTAATAAACAAAAATGGGAGTTGTGGAAAGAATGCTTGCAAGCATTAGACAGGATTCACATACCACGATGCTACACTGCAATATCCCTTACAGCGACTCAGAGGAAAGAAATCCACATCTCCTCAGATGCATCTACTGAAGCTATCGCAGCTGTTGCTTATTTAAAGGTAATAGACTATTGCAATGAAGCACATGTTGGATTTCTGTTTGGAAAGGCAAAATTAGCTCCGAAACCTGAGCACACCATTCCTATACTCGAACTTTGTGGGACTGTGCTTGCCGTAGAGATTGCCGACTTTATACAGCATGAGCTGGATATTCAGGTGGATGACATTCAATTTTACACACAAAGTAAGGTTGTTCTGGGTTATATATACAACCAGTCGAAACACTTCTACGTTTATGTCAGAAACCGCATTGAAAGGAATAAAAGGTCCTCTAAACCTGAAGAGTGGCACTATGTTCCATCTCATTTCAATCTCCTAGATTGCGCCACCAGACCAGCATCTGGTAGAGTTGCTGCAAATTCTTCTTGGTTAACAGGTCCAGAGTTTCTGCTGAACCAGAATGAAGAAACTCCTGCTCAGGAAATCTTCAGTCTCCTGGACCCTCATGAAGATCCAGAGATTCGGCCTGAAGTTAGTACCCTTGTCACCAAGTCTGAAAGGAGGGATGGCTTGGGCTGTCATCTCTTTGAATGCTTCTCCAGATGGTTGAGACTCGTTCACAGCATTTCAATGTTAGTCCACATTGTTCGTTGTAAGTGATAGGCCAGAGTAAGAGCGGTAGCGAGAAACGGCCGTCGCCTTTTCTATGTGAGTCTGCACTGTATGTCTCCCCCTCCTGCTTCAAATAAACACGGATATCGTAATGCAATGGTGAGTGCCGTCATGATCTTTTAATTTTACGGATGCATCGTCAAGACTTTTGTTGGACAGAGCACCACCGTGTTACCAGCGTTGATCTCCTGATGGGTGAGTGGACTGACAAGTTGGATTTTTACATCAATTTTCGGATGTGTGTAGTGCCACTATAAAACTGTTTTGAAACACGTGTGGACACATTGTTCGTTGTTTTCGTGCTAAAAAGCATAACACTGAATGTCACAGCTGGCACATGTGCCATAAACCTCTCACTGCAAAAGACATTATCCTAAGTGAGTTGCTTGTGATACGTAACGTACAGCAGAGTGCCTTTCACATGGAACTGAAATGTATACATGACAAGCAAGATATTCCAAATAGCAGCCACATTGTCAACTTGAAACCAGTAATTGATGATCATAGCATGCTTAAAGTTGGTGGTCGCCTAAACAAGGCTAAGTTAAAGATTTCAGAAAGGAATCCCCTCATTATTACTGCAAATCGCCATATTACTACACTGCTAATACAGCATTATCATGAAAGAATCCAGCATAAAGGCCGACACTTCACTGATGGCGCTTTAAGAGCTGCAGGTCTTTGAATAATGGAAGCAAAAAGACAGATTGCTCATATAATTTACCATTGCATTAAATGTCGTAAGGCAAGAGGAAAATTGCAGCATCAACAAATGTCTGATTTGCAGGTTGATAGGACAAGCACCGAACCACCGTTTACTTATGTTGGTCTGGATGTCTTTGGGCCAATGTCAGTCACTGCACGTAGAACCAGAGGTGGTCATGCAGAAAGCAAACAGTGTTGTTTACGCGCTTAAGTGTACGCGCTATACACATTGAAGTAATAGAATACATGGATGCTTCTAGCTTCATCAATGCTTTAAGACGGTTCCTTGCCATCAGAGGACCAGTGAAGCAAATAAGATCTGACTGTGGAACTAATTTTATAGGTGCCTGCCAAGAGTTGCAAATTGACTCTAAACCAGTTCAAGACTACTTAGCCAATAATGGCTGTACATGGATCTTTAACCCCCCTCATGCCTCTCATATGGGGGGTTCATGGGAAAGAATGATAGGCATCACCCGCAGAATATTGAACTATATGCTTATGGATTTAAACTTCTCAAGGCTCAAGACCACTTGTACCTGTATCTATGGATCCAGAATCCCCTGCTATTCTCACTTCAGAGCAGGTTGAAAAAGGAGTACTTAACTCTTCTTCAAGCAGGTAGAAAGTGGGTCGAGCCAAACTTACAAATAGGAGATCTTGTTCTCATGAAAGACCAGAAGGTGGAAAGAAATTCCTGGCTCATTGGTCTCATCTCAAAAATCTTCGCCAGTGAGGACGGCAAGGTTCCCAAAGTGGGAGTGACAACTGGCGACCCCAAATCCTTCATCAGGCCTGCATCCGAGATCATTCTTCTCTTACCCGTTTAGGAATGACTCATTTACTTGAGGAACTTTCGTCTGTTCAGTCGACCATCTCCGGACTATTCCTAGGAACCAGAAAATTTGAGTTAAAGTGCTTTCGTTGTTTTGTTTTGTCTTTCAGGTTCCATTATTTCATTGAATATTTCATGGACATTCATGTTTACATATATAGTGAAATCCTAAGATTCTTATTATAGGTGTGGTCATTCTTATTATAGGTTTCTGAATGCATTATGTTAATTTCCATTGCCATGTCCTCCTCCCTTTGTGACATCACATCCTGTCCCAGGTCCTTCTTCTTCCTTTCTGCTTCTGACTTTAGATATGGTGAGATCATTTCATTTTTTACCTCTTATATCCTCTAGCATACTCTAATTCCTGCCTATGTTTTTGCTCAAGGTAAAATCAATAAATTACCAAAGCATCACCATTGTATTCTACTCACTTGATTATCACATACAACTGGCACCCTAACTGGAGATATTAGTGACTTCAGCTATCTACCATTGCTTGTACAGGGATTATTACATAAATCACTGAAAAAAAGTGCACCACAAGGATAAGCAACTGACAATACTAGCTAATCCCTCAAGCTGATGTTAAAAGCTGAGACACTCACCAATACCTTCCAGTCAGGAACATATCGGAGCCCCTTTATGCACCACGTCAAGGTTTCTCAGCATGTCATGGGGTCATACCACTAGACTACCTATGGTGTGTGAACAGGGTCTGAAAGGTGCTGAGATACAGCTCACAGCCCCACTCCCACTCACCTGCTCTGCAGGACCAACAATGCAATGGGAGACAAATGAGGCCGCGAGCTGCACCCACAACAGACCATGTGACACAGGCTCCCAGGCGCAACAGAATGTTACCAGCCATACGCAATGGCACATTCAATACATATAAAGGAAAAATCACGGAAATAAATGTGGCCCTAATGGGTGGAACTGCTCAAACCCCAAAGACTGTTGCGTGTTTCTAACTGGGGGAGCAGCTCCTCTGCATGTGGTTCACAGCAAGCGGCTATCCCTAGCAAAAATTGCATACAATGGAGGATGACGGCGTCATTTTTACAGGGATTATTACTCACAACCAATCAGAGATTTTCTCTAACGTACATTTGTGGCAGAATACTTGTCTCTAGGCAGTCAGTACAGATTCAGTTCGATTGTATGGCACAAGCAATGACTCAGAAATAAGTTCAATTGTATTCCACTTGGCAAGTTTAGGTAATTGTCAGTTGAGAAGTTTTCCTTACGGTTAACACTTCACAGGTAAGACTTCATTATTTAGATTAAGTCCAAACTATAGAACTCTCATTCTAAATATGTTAAATTCTGCTTACTTTGAGCTATCCAATAAAGGTGATCTCCCTTGTGGCAGGCAAACTCTCTGCTTCATTATTTGCAGGATGCTCCCCTAAAAAGGTTTAGGTTTTCCAATTTGTCCTGAAAGGTTTGAATAGTGGATAAGGACAATTCTGAGCACTAATTATCCATACGTGTCCCGGCACTACTAAAGTTACACTCAGGCACTGCCTGTCCAAAAAAAAAGTCGCCACCTGGATTTAACTAAGCCTCCTATTGGATAATTACTGCATGGGCGATTATCTTTCAGCTGGCAACGAGTTATTTGACCCCAACTGGTGCAATGAGTTGCTTCTCATTTCTTAAACAACCATGTCGAAAGACACATCTCGTGGTCGAGGAAAAGATGTTGCTAATCACTTAAACGTTTGGTGAAATCCAATAGAAGAAAAACAACAGTAGAACTCAGGGCTATGTTTAATAGTGAAAGTAAGTGCATTTCCACATGCACAATGTGAATGGAACTCAAGGGATTGGGACTGAACAGCTGTGTAGCCGTAAGAAAACCACTAAACAGTGAGGCAGACCAGAAAAAAAGGCTTTAACTTGCTAGGGAGCATAAAGATTGGACTCTGGAGTAATGGAAGAAGGTCATGTGGTCTGATGAGTCCAGATTGACCCTGTTCCAGAGTGATGGCGCATCAGGGTAAGAACAGAAGCAGATGAAGTGATGCACCCATCATGCCTAGTGTCTACTGTAAAAGCCTGTGGGGGCAGTGCTAGGATCTGGGGTTGCTGTAGTTGGTCAGTGTCATGAAGGTACCCCTACGCAGATGGATACCGCACGTGACAAGGGGTGGTTACTTCCGGTGAACCCTTTACATACAATTCAGAATAATGCCACCACTAGAGATGAGCGAACAACTGGAAGTTTGGGAAGTTCGGCCGAATCATGCGTCATTTCACCCACCACTGGAGAAGGCCACTTTCAGTTATTTCGGCCCAGCACCCAGACAGAGGAGAGAGGTCCCACAGCAAGGAATCATGCGTCATATCACCCACCTATGGAGAAGGCCACTTTCAGTTATTTTGGCCCAGCACCCAGACAGAGGAGAGAGGTCCCACAGCAAGGAATCATGCGTCATTTCACCCACCACTGGAGAAGGCCACTTTCAGTTATTTCGGCCCAGCACCCAGACCGAGGATACAGGTCCCACAGCAAGGAATCATGCGTCCTATCACCCACCACTGGAGAAGGCCACTTTCAGTTATTTCGGCCCAGCACCCAGACAGAGGAGAGAGGTCCCACAGCAAGGAATCATGCGTCATATCACCCACCACCGGAGAAGGCCACTTTCAGTTATTTCGGCCAAGCAGCCAGACCGAGGATACAGGTCCCACAGCAAGGAATCATGCGTCATATCATCCACCACTGGAGAAGGCCACTTTCAGTTATTTTGGCCCCAGCACCCAGACAGAGGAGAGAGGTCCCACAGCAAGGAATCATGTGTCATATCACCCACTACTGGAGAAGGCCACTTTCAGTTATTTCAGCCCAGCACCCAGACCGAGGATACAGGTCCCACAGCAAGGAATCATGCGTCATATCACCCACCATTGGAGAAGACCACTTTCAGTTATTTCGGCCCAGCACCCAGACAGAGGAGAGAGGTCCCACAGCAAGGAATCGTGCGTCATATCGCCCACCACTGGAGAAGGCCACTTTCAGTTATTTATGCCCCACCACCCAGACAGAGGAGAGAGGTCCCACAGCAAGGAATCATGCGTCATATCACCCACCACCGGAGAAGGCCACTTTCAGTTATTTCGGCCCCACCACCCAGACAGAGGAGAGGTTCATTCAACTTTGGGTTGCACCGCAAGATCATGGTAAAGTTAAAAAAATGAGGATTCAATAAAGAAGTGCCCCGGAGTACAAGAATACATGGTTGAGGGGGAGGCAGTTATAAATGTCTATTCTGCACAAGGGAGGCACAGGTCCTGTGGAATCCATGCCTGGTTCATTTTTATGAACGTCAGCTTGTCCACGTTGGCTGTGGACAGGCGGCTGCGTTTGTCAGTAATGACGCCCCCTGCCCTGCTGAATACACGTTCAGACAAAACGCTGGCCGCCGGGCAGGCCAGCACCTCCAAGGCATAAAATGCTAACTCTGGCCACGTGGACAATTTGGAGACCTAGAAGTTGAATGGGGCCGAACCATCAGTCAGTACGTGGAGGGGTGTGCACACGTACTGTTCAACCATGTTAGTGAAATGCTGCCTCCTGCTAACACGTTCCGTATCAGGTGGTGGTGCAGTTAGCTGTGGCGTGGAGACAAAACTTTTCCACATTTCTGCCATGCTAACCCTGCCCTCAGAGGAGCTGGCCGTGACACAGCTGCGTTGGCGACCTCTTGCTCCTCCTCTGCCTTCGCCTTGGGCTTCCACCTGTTCCCCTGTGACATTTGGGAATGCTCTCAGGAGCGCCTCTACCAGCGTGCGCTAGTACTTGCGCATCTTCCTATCACGCTCCAGTGCAGGAAGTAAGGTGGGCACATTGTCTTTGTACCGGGATCCAGCAGGGTGGCAACCCAGTAGTCCGCACACATTAAAATGTGGGCAACTCTGCTGTCGTTGCGCAGGCACTGCAGCATGTAGTCGCTCATGTGTGCCAGGCTCCCCAGAGGTAAGGACAAGCTGTCCTCTGTGGGAGGCGTATCGTCATCGTCCTTCGTATCCCCCAGCCATGCACCAGTGATGGGCCTGAGCTGTGTCGGGTGCCACCCCGCTGTGAACCTGCTTCATCCTCATCCTCCTCCACCTCCTCCTCATCCTCCAGTAGTGGGCCCTGGCTGGCCACATTTGTACCTGGCCTCTGCTGTTGCAAAAAACCTCCCTCTGAGCCACTTCTAACAGACTGGCCTGAAAGTGCTAAAAATGACCCCTCATCCTCCTCCTCCTCCTCCTCCTCCTGGGCCACCTCCTCTTCCATCATCGCCCTAAGCGTTTTCTCAAGGAGACATAGAAGTGGTATTGTAACGCTGATAACGGTGTCTTCACCACTGGCCATGTTGGTGGAGTACTCGAAACAGCGCAACACAGCACACAGGTCTCGCATGGAGGCCCAATCATTGGTGGTGAAGTGGTGCTGTTCCACAGTGTGACTGACGCGTGCGTGCTGCAGCTGAAACTTCACTATAGCCTGCTGCTGCTCGCACAGTCTCTCCAGCATGTGCAAGGTGGAGTTCCACCTGGTGGGCACGTCGCATATGAGGCGGTGAGCGGGAAGGCCGAAGTTCCGCTGTAGCGCAGACAGGCGAGCAGCGGCAGGATGTGAACGCCGGAAGCGCACACAGACGGCCCTCACTTTATGCAGCAGCTCTGACATGTCGGGGTAGTTGTGAATGAACTTCTGCACCACCAAATTCAGCACATGCGCCAGGCAAGGGATGTGCAATGAGATTTCGCCCATTATCGCACACCACCAGGCCGGGCTTGAGGCCCACCGGCAGAAACCACTCGTCGGTCTGTTGTTCAATACCCCGCCACAACTCCTGCGCGGTGTGGGGCCTGTCCCCCAAATATATGAGTTTCAGAATGGCCTGCTGACATTTAACCCGGGCTGTGCTGAAGTTGGTAGTGAAGGTGTGTGGCTGACTGGATGAGCTGGTGGAAGCAGAGGAGGAGGAAGCCGAGTAGGAGGAGGAGGCTACAGGAGGCAAAGAATGATGCCCTGCGATCCTTGGCGGCGGAAGGACCTGCGCCAAGGAACTCTCCGCCTGCGGCCCAGCAGCCACTACATTTACCCAGTGTGCAGTTAGGGAGATATAGCATCCCTGGCCGTGCTTACTGGTCCACATATCTGTGGTTAGGTGGACCTTGCCACAGATGGCGTTGCGCAGTGCACACTTGATTTTATCGGATACTTGGTTGTGCAGGGAAGGCACGGCTGTCTTGGAGAAGTAGTGGCGGCTGGGAACAACATACTGTGGGACAGCCATGGACATCAGCTGTTTGAAGCTGTCTGTGTCCACCAGCCTGAATGACAGCATTTCAAAGGCCAGTATTTTAGAAATGCTGGCATTCAGGCCCAGGGCTCGAGGGTGGCTAGGTGGGAATTTACGCTTTCTCTCCAAGGTTTGTGAGATGGAGAGCTGAACGCTGCCGTGTGACATGGTGGAGATGCTTGGTGACGCAGGTGGTGTTGTCGGTGGCACATCCTCTGTTTGGTGGGCGGCAGGTGCCAACGTTCCTCCCGAGGCGGAGGAAGAGGCCGAGGCAGCAGCAGAAGAGGGAGCAGGGGGAGCCAGAGTGAGTTCCTTGCTTTTAAGGTGTTTACTCCACTGCAGTTCATGCTTTGCATGTAGATGCCTGGTCATGCAGGTTGTGCTAAGGTTCAGAACGTTAATGCTTCGCTTCAGGCTCTGATGGCACAGCGTGCAAACCACTCGGTCTTGTCGTCAGCACATTGTTTAAAAAAGTGCCATGCCAGGGAACTCCTTGAAGCTGCCTTCGGGGTGCTCGGTCCCTGGTGGCGGTGGCCAGTAGCAGGCAAACTCTCTTGGAGGCGGCTGTTCTGCTTTTGCCCCCTGCTCTCTCTTTTGCTACGCTGTTGGCTCGGTCTCACCACTGCCTCTTCCTCTGAACTATGAAAGTCAGTGGCACGACCTTCATTCCATGTAGGGTCTAGGACCACATAGTCCCCTGCATCGTCTTCCACACAGTCTTCCTCCCTGACCTCCTGTTCGGTCTACACACTGCAGAAAGACGCAGCAGTTGGCACCTGTGTTTCGTCATCATCAGAGACGTGCGGACTCCGATGAGGTGGTATTCCCATGTCCTCATCATCAGGAAACATCAGTGGTTGTGCATCAGTGCATTCTATGTCTTCCACCACTGGGGAAGGGCTAGGTGGATTCCCTTGGGAAACCCTGCCAGCAGAGTCTTCAAACAGCATAAGAGACTGCTGCATAATTTGAGGCTCAGACAGTTTCCCTGATATGCATGGGGGTGATGTGACAGACTGATGGGCTTGGTTTTCAGGTGCCACCTGTGCGCTTTCTGCAGAAGACTGGGTGGGAGATAATGTTGTGAACATGCTGGATCCTCTGTCGGCCACCCAATTGACTAGCGCCTGTACTTGCTCAGACCTTACCATCCTTAGAACGGCATTGGGCCCCACCAAATATCGCTGTAAATTCTGGCGGATACTGTAACCTGAGGTAGTTGGTTCACTAGGACGTGTGGCTGTGGCAGAATGGCCACGTCCTCTCCCAGCACAAGAGGGTCCACTAACACCACCACAACCGCGTCCGTGTCCCTTACTAGATGTTTTCCTCATTGTTACCGTTCACCAAGCACCACAATAAGAAAAAAAATATTTGGCCCAATGTATTGATTTCAAATTCAGGCCTTTTTTTACAGGCACCTAACACTATCTGCCTATTTATTTATGTAGCGTATTACACTAATCCAGACACAGCAGTAACCAATGATTTAGGGGAATATCTCTTTTAGGGCTAGTATTTAGGCCCTGGATGAAAGGTATCCTTTTATGGACAGATTTACAATTGGCCTGCAACAGCTGGGACACCAGATTCAGGGTATTGCTATTTTGGCAACTGAATTTCACCCCACAACAAAATATATGTTTTGGCACACACTATTGTGCATTATAGTAGCGTAAAAGTAAAATGAAAATAAAATATAGAGAGTGCAGAGGTAAATATTATACCAAAGGATATAGATAGAATGCGGCTCCAGCCAGTGGGGGATATTCACTATCTGGTCTGAAATGAATAAAGATGGGAACATAGTTAGTAATGAATCCTTATATCTAGAGAGATTTCTATGTATAGAAATTTTTTGAGAAAACGCATAGAGGCTTGCATATCACATCTAACGTCAATAAAGACATGTAGTTAAAAGGAGGCATGTTAGACCACCTTACATAAGGATGGACTTGTGGTGAAATCAGAGAGAACTGTCAACTTCATATTCGCGGTTTACTTATCACATCAAATGTCAATATAGGCATATAATCAAGAGGAAACATGTTAGACAACATTACATGATGATAGGATTTTTTTGATGATAGGATTTTTTTAATGATGGAATAGACTTGTAGTGAAATCAGAGTAAACTGACAACCTCATATTCGCGGTTGAGCCCCTTAGGTTCCAAGGTTTGTAGGCGGTGGATCCAGAGCGCTTCCCTATTCATAAGGATCCGGGATAGATCTCCGTCTCTTCTAGGGACTGATACTTGTTCCACCACTTGGAACCGTAGTTGGGCAATGGTGTGTCGCTTCGCTGTGAAGTGTGCCGGGATAGGCAAATGATTGCTCTAACAACGGATGTTGGATTTGTGTTGGCAAATCCTGTCCCTGATTGTCTGTGTGGTCTCACCAATGTAAGCTAATCCACAGGGACATTTTATTACATACACGACATTGGAAGAGTTGCACGTAAAGAAGCCTCATACTGGGTATCCTTTTCCTGTCAATGGGTGGTAGATCTTGTCCCCTTTCGTGATATGGGAACACTGTGTGCAATGAAGACAGGGGAATGTACCCTTTCTTTGTGTCTTCAGAAACATTTGTCTTGGGATTTTGAATAAAGCATCATTTTGAACAGCAAAGTGGAGTACAGGAGTCTTTATATTTATTTATTATAGCACCCCTGTGTGTTAGGGTCCCTCAAAACCTAGTATTCTGAGAGACCCTTGTGTAAAATCTACCTGTGTCCTGCGGTCCCTACGTTCCTAAGTGTACCTGAGGGTGGTACTTCCGGAAACACTCCCCTAAGCATAGGGCAGGGTGGTCAGGGCAGTCAGGACAGAAATAGCGGATGTCACGCCTTATTCCACTCCTGCTACAGACACAACATCTTTTTCGGGGTGACGGTTGGGTTGAGGTACCAGCAACGACACTGGGGAAATTTCGCTCGTGTAGACGGCTCACTACACTGGTGGTTGAGGCCACGGAACCTCCTGGATACAGGAGGTTCTCGATGATCTCTTCCTGAAATTTGAGGAAGAATCCTGTTCTCCCAGCTTTACTGTAGAGAACAAAACTATTATACAAAGCCAATTGAATTAGGTATACAGACACCTTCTTATACCAGCATCTGGTCCTGCGGGAGAGTAAATAAGGAGCCAACATCTGGTCATTGAAGTCCACCCCTCCCATTAACAAATTATAGTCATGGACCGAGAGCGGCTTTTCAATGACACTGGTTGCCCGTTCAATTTGGATTGTCGTGTCTGCGTGAATGGAGGAGAACATGGAAACGCTTATACAATTTGACCCCATACTGGGCGCGCTTGCTTGGGATGTATTGTTTGAAGCCAAGGCGCCCGGTAAAATGTATCAGGGACTCGTCTATGCAGATGTTTTGCTCAGGGGTATATAAATCTGCAAATTTGGAGTTAAAGTGGTCTATGAGGGGCCGAATTTTGTGGAGACGGTCAAAAGCTGGGTGGCCTCTGGGACGAGAGGTGCTGTTGTCACTAGAGATGAGCGAACACCTGGATGTTCGGGTTCGAGAGGTTCGGCCGAACTTCCGGAAAATGTTCGGGTTCGTGATCCGAACTCAACCTGAACTTCATCCCGAACCCGAACCCCATAGAAGTCAATGGGGACCCGAACTTTTGGGCACTAAAAAGGCTGTAAAAGACTCCCGGAAAGGGCTAGAGGGCTGCAAAAGGCAGCAAAATGTAGGTAAATCCCCTGCAAACAAATGTAGATAGGGAAATGATGACTTAACATAAAATTAAAAAAAATTAACCAATATTAATTGGAGTTAGGTCCCATAGCACAGAATCAGGCTTCAAATCACCCACCAATGGAGAAGGTCGCTTACTATTATTTCGACCCCAGCATCCAGACAAAGGAGAGAGGTCCCATAGCAGAGAATCTGGCATCATATCAACCACCACAGGAGAAGGCCACTTTCGGGGACTTAGGCCTTAGCACCCAGACAGAGGAGACATGTCAGATAGCACAAGCATTACATTTATACCATCCAGCACAGGAGAAGGCCACATTTAGTTACTTTGACCCCTGCACCCAGAAAGAGGAGAGAGGCCCCACAGCACATATTCAGGCATCATATCACCCACCACAGGAGTAGGCCAGCATTTAGTTAATTTGACCCCTGCACCCATGTCAGCTGGTACAAGCATCAGTTTCACATCACCCAGCACAAGAGAAGGCCACTTTGAGAGACTTTGACCCCTGCACCCAGACGGAGGAGAGAGGTTTTCACAGCAGAGAATCAGGCATTTAGATCACCCACCACAGGAGTAGGCCACCATTTAATGGGACCCCGGCAACCATGTCAGATGGCACAAGCATCAGTTTCACATCACCCAGCACAAGAGAAGGCGACTTTGAGAGACTTTGACCCCTGCACCCAGACGGAGGAGAGAGGTCCCACAGCAGAGAATCAGGCATCATGTCAACCACCACAGTAGTAGGCCACCTTTTGTTTCTTTGACCCCTGCAACCAGAAAAAGGAGAGAGGTCCCACAGCAGAGATTCAAGCATTTATATCAGCCAGCACAGGAGAAGGCCACTTTCAGTGACTTAGGCCTTAGCACCGACACAGAGGAGACAGGTCAGATAGCACAAGCATCAGTTTTACATCAACCACCACAGGAGAAGGGCACTTTTAGAGACTTTGACCCCTGCAGCCACACGGAGGAGAGAGGTCCCACAGCAGAGATTCAGACATTTATATCAGCCAGCACAGGAGAAGGCCGCTTTCAGTGACTTAGGCCTTAGCACCGACACAGAGGAGACAGGTCAGATAGCACAAGCATCAGTTTCACATCACCCAGCACAAGAGAAGGCGACTTTGAGAGACTTTGACCCCTGCACCCAGACGGAGAGAGAGGTCCCACAGCAGAGAATCAGGCATCATGTCAACCACCACAGGAGTAGGCCACCTTTTGTTTCTTTGACCCCTGCACCCAGAAAGAGGAGAGAGGTCCCACAGCAGAGATTCAGGCATTTATATCAGCCAGCACAGGAGAAGGCCGCTTTCAGTGACTTAGGCCTTAGCACCGACACAGAGGAGACAGGTCAGATAGCACAAGCATCAGTTTTACATCAACCACCACAGGAGAAGGGCACTTTTAGAGACTTTGACCCCTGCAGCCACACGGAGGAGAGAGGTCCCACAGCAGAGATTCAGGCATTTATATCAGCCAGCACAGGAGAAGGCCGCTTTCAGTGACTTAGGCCTTAGCACCGACACAGAGGAGACAGGTCAGATAGCACAAGCATCAGTTTTACATCAACCACCACAGGAGAAGGGCACTTTTAGAGACTTTGACCCCTGCAGCCACACGGAGGAGAGAGGTCCCACAGAAGAGATTCAGGCATTTATATCAGCCAGCACAGGAGAAGGCCACTTTCAGTGACTTAGGCCTTAGCACCGACACAGAGGAGACAGGTCAGATAGCACAAGCATCAGTTTTACATCAACCACCACAGGAGAAGGGCACTTTTAGAGACTTTGACCCCTGCAGCCACACGGAGGAGAGAGGTCCCACAGCAGAGATTCAGGCATCATGTCAACCACCACAGGAGTAGGCCACCTTTTGTTTCTTTGACCCTGCACCCAGAAAGAGGAGAGAGGTCCCACAGCAGAGATTCAGGCATTTATATCAGCCAGCACAGGAGAAGGCCGCTTTCAGTGACTTAGGCCTTAGCACCGACACAGAGGAGACAGGTCAGATAGCACAAGCATCAGTTTTACATCAACCACCACAGGAGAAGGGCACTTTTAGAGACTTTGACCCCTGCAGCCACACGGAGGAGAGAGGTCCCACAGCAGAGATTCAGGCATTTATATCAGCCAGCACAGGAGAAGGCCGCTTTCAGTGACTTAGGCCTTAGCACCGACACAGAGGAGACAGGTCAGATAGCACAAGCATCAGTTTCACATCAACCACCACAGGAGAAGGGCACTTTTAGAGACTTTGACCCCTGCACCCAGAAAGAGAAGAGAGGTCCCACAGCAGAGAATCAGGCATCATGTCAACCACCACAGGAGTAGGCCACCTTTTGTTTCTTTGACCCCTGCACCCAGAAAGAGGAGAGAGGTCCCAGAGCAGAGAATCAGGCATTTCGATCACCCACCACAGGAGAAGGCCGCTTTCAGTGACTTTGGCCCCCTGCACCCACACAAAGGAGACATGTCAGACAGCACAAGTATAACATTCATATCACCCAGCACAGGAGAAGGACACTTTAATGTACTTTGGCCCCAGCACCCAGACAGAGGGAAGGTTCATTCAACTCTGGGTTGCACCCCAAGATCCTACTTAATTTCAAAAATTGATTTTTCAATGAAGAAGTGGCCAGGAGTACAAGACAGCATGGTTTAAGGCAGTTATTAAGGACTACTCTGCACAAGGGAGGGTCAGGTCTTGTGGGATCCATGCCTGGTTCATTCTTATAAACGTCAGCTTGTCCACGTTGGCTGCGGACAGGCGGCTGCATTTGTCAGTAATGACGCCCCCTGCCGTGCTAAATACACGTTCAGACAAAACGCTGGCCGCCGGGCAGGCCAGCACCTCCAAGGCATAACATGCTAATTCTGGCCACGTGGACAATTTGGAAACCCAGAAGTTGAATGGGGCCGAACCATCCGTCAGTACGTGGAGTTGTGTGCAGACGTACTGTTCAACCATGTTAGTGAAATGTTGCCTCCTGCTAACACGTTCCGTATCAGGTGGTGGGGCAGTTAGCTGTGGAGTGGAGACAAAACTTTTCCACATTTCTGCCATGCTAACCCTGCCCTCAGAGGAGCTGGCCGTGACACTGCTGCGTGGGCGACCTCTAGCTCCTCCTCTGCCTTGGCCTTGGCCTTCCACCTGTTCCCCTGTGACAGTTGGGAATGCTCTCAGGAGCGCGTCTACCAGTGTGCGCTTGTACTCGCGCATCTTCCTATCACGCTCCAGTGCAGGAAGTAAAATGGGCACATTGTCTTTGTACCGTGGATCCAGCAGGGTGGCCACCCAGTAGTCAGCACACGTTAAAATGTGGGCAACTCTGCTGTCATTGCGCAGGCACTGCAGCATGTAATCGCTCATGTGTGCCAGGCTCCCCAGAGGTAAGCACAAGCTGTCCTCTGTGGGAGGCGTATCGTCATCATCCTCTGTATCCCCCCAGCCACGCACCAGGGATGTGCCTGCGCTGTGCTGGGTGCCACCCCGCTGTGAACCTGCTTCATCCTCATCCTCCTCCACCTCCTCCTCATCCTCCTCGTCCTCCAGTAGTGGTCCCTGGCTGGCCACATTTGTACCTGCCCTCTGCTGTTGCAAAAACCTCCCTCTGAGCCACTTCTAACAGACTGGCCTGAAAGTGCTAAAAACGACCCGTCATCCTTCTCCTCCTCCTGGCCCTGGCCCACCTCCTCTTCCATCATCAACCTAAGCGTTTTCTCTAGGAGACATAGAATTGGTATCGTCACGCTGATAACAGTGGCATCGCCACTGGCCATGTTGGTGGCGTACTCTAAACAGCGCAACAGGGCACACAGGTCTCGCATGGAGGCCCAATCATTGGTGGTGAAGTGGTGCTGTTCCGCAGTGCGACTGACCCGTGTGTGCTGCAGCTGAAACTCCACTATGGCCTGCTGCTGCTCGCACAGTCTCTCCAGCATGTGCAAGGTGGAGTTCCACCGGGTGGGCACGTCGCATATTAGGCGGTGAGCAGGAAGGCCGAAGTTCCGCTGTAGCGCTGACAGGCGAGCAGCGGCAGGATGTGAACGCCGGAAGCGCGCACAGACGGCCCGCACTTTATGCAGCAGCTCTGACATGTCTGGGTAGTTGTGAATGAACTTTTGCACCACCAAATTCAGCACATGCGCCAGGCAAGGGATGTGCGTCAAACCGGCTAGTCCCAGAGCTGCCACGAGATTTCGCCCATTATTGCACACCACCAGGCCGGGCTTGAGGCCCACCGGCAGCAACCACTGGTCGGTCTGTTGTTCAATACCCCGCCACAACTCCTGCGCGGTGTGGGGCCTGTCCCCCAAACATATGAGTTTCAGAATGGCCTGCTGACGTTTACCCGGGCTGTGCTGAAGTTGGTGGTGAAGGTATGTGGCTGACTGGATGAGCTGGTGGAAGCAGAGGAGGAGGAGGAGGAAGCCGAGTAGGAGGAGGAGGCTACAGGAGGCAAAGAATGATGCCCTGTGATCCTTGGCGGCGGAAGGACGTGCGCCAAGGAACTCTCCGCCTGCGGCCCAGCCGCCACTACATTTACCCAGTGTGCAGTTAGGGAGATATAGCGTCCCTGGCCGTGCTTACTGGTCCACGTATCTGTGGTTAGGTGGACCTTGCCACAAATGGCGTTGCGCAGTGCACACTTGATTTTATCGGACACTTGCATGTGCAGGGAAGGCACGGCTGTCTTGGAGAAGTAGTGGCGGCTGGGAACCACATACTGTGGGACAGCCATGGCCATCTGCTGTTTGAAGCTGTCTGTGTCCACCAGCCGGAATGACAGCATTTCAAAGGCCAGTATTTTAGAAATGCTGGCATTCGGGCCAAGGGCTCGAGGGTGACTAGGTGGGAATTTGCGCTTCCTCTCAAAGGTTTGAGAGATGGAGAGCTGAACGCTGCTGTGTGAAATAGTGTAGACGCTAGGTGACGGTGGCGGTGGTGGTGGTGGTGTCGGTGGCACATCCTCTGTTTGCTGCTCGGCAGGTGGCAACATTCCTCTCGAGGCGGAAGCCGAGGCAGCAGCGGTAGAGGGAGCAGGGGGAGCCTGAGTGGGTTCCTTGTTTTTAAGGTGTGTACTCCACTGCAGTTCATGCTTTGCAGGTGGTGCTCAGGTTAAGAACGTTAATGTCTCGCCTCAGGGTCTGATGACAAGTCCCAAAATGGCCACCGCCGGTCAGCCCAGTTACATGTGCCAGTAAAAATCGCTCTGGCCAGTCTCAACAAAATAGTGACTTTCAGTAAACAGCTCAGCTGAGTTGTTCTGATGCACAGGCGTAGAAAGGTAGATCATTCAATCACTTCTTTATCCCTGCCTATCTCGCCTCACAGAAGCTGCATCCTCTCCCTACACTAGTCAGAGCAGTGTGACGTGCGGCGCTACGTGACTCCAGCTTAAATAGAGGCTGGGTCACATGCTGCACTTGGCCAATCACAGCCATGCCATTAGTAGGCATGGCTGTGATGGGCTCTTAGGGCAAGAAGTAAAACGCTAGCTGATTGGCTGCTATGCAGCCCTTCAGAAAGCGGGAAGAAATCGACGAACACCGGACCCGAACCCGAACTTTTTTGAAAATGTCCGTGTTCGGGTCCATGTCACGGACACCCCAAAATTCGGTAGGGACCCGGACGATTTTCGAACTGTTCGCTCAACACTAGTTGTCACTAAAGTGCAGGAAACGCAGGATGGTCTCAAATCGTGTCCTGGACATGGCAGCAGAGTACATGGGCATATGATGAATTGGGTTCGTGGACCAATATGACCGCAATTCATGCTTTTTTGTTAGGCCCATGTTGAGGAGAAGGCCCAGAAAAGTTTTAATTTCGGAAACTTGGACGGGTTTCCACCGGAAAGACTGGGCATAAAAGCTTCCCGGGTTGGCGGTTATAAATTGAGTGGCATACCGGTTTGTTTCTGCCACAACTAGGTCAAAGAGCTCCGCAGTGAAGAACGGCTCAAAAAACCCCAGTGCCGATCTAATCTGAGCTGTCTCCACCTGAACTCCTGACTGGGCAGTGAATGGGGGAACTACTGGTGCGGCTGAAGATGGGGGCTGCCAATCAGGGTTTGCCAGCACCTCAGGGACTCTAAGGGCTCTACGGGCCTGTCTATGCAGTGGCTGCGACGTGGGAATTACTGCACGTGCCACCGTACCAGCTTCAATTGACCTTCTGGTGCTCGCCACTTCACCATGTTCTACGGCAGTGCTGGTACTAGGTCCAGGATGGGCTGCGCTGCTAGTGTATGCCTCACTACGTAATCCGACAGCCCGACTCTGCTGCCCTTGAAGCGGATCCTGTGCAACCTGTGGTCTAGCAACACGGGCCGGGTACACCTGGTGGTATCAGGGACCTCAACTTCATCGTCCAAACTTTGGGTCAGACTGCCACTGCTTTCTACAGATTCTGACCCGCTGGATTCGTCAGATGAGGGTTCCCATTCCTCATCCGACTGGGTCAGAATCCTGTAGGCCTCTTCAGACGAATACCCCTTACTTACCATTTGGACAACTAAATTTAGGGGGTATTCCCTGAGACTGCCCAAGAAAAAAAGCAAGCCTGTCTTACAAATGGGAGGCTAGCGAAGTACAGGAAGCCGCTGCGATTGATAATTTTTTTTTTTATAGCTGCAGCACTTTTGTATTGATTGTGCAGTGATAAAAAAAAATTATAATTTTCTGTCACTGCGGCGGGGCGGGCTTGGGTGAAAGCACATGTGGGCGACCGATCAGGCCTGATCGGGCAAACACTGCGTTTTGGATGGCGGGTGACTAAGGTGACATTAATACTATTATAGATCTATTATAGATCTGACTGTGATCAGTTCTGATCACTTACAGATACTATAAAGTACCAACGCTGATTAGCGATATGCTAATCAGCGAATCAGTGACTGCTGTGGGCTGGGAGCTAACGGAAGCTAACTACCTACCAAAGAGGGCCTAAACTAATGTAAACCTTAAAGTCAATACTGGTGGGAAAAAAAGTTACAGTTTATGCTGAGCACTTTTTTCCCTTTCACTAGTGATTGACAGGGGTGATCAAGGGGTTAATTGGGGTGATGGGTGGGTGATCTGGGGCTAATTGTGTGTGTGCTTGGTATACTCACAGTAACATGTGCTCTCTGCTGGGACCAACCGACGAAATGGACCCAGCAGAGAGCACAGAAGCCATTTAACACATTATATTTATAAATATAATGTGTTAGATGGCTTTTGATTTGATTTTTTAAAAGTCATCAGCCTGCCAGCGCTGATCATTGGCTGGCAGGCTGATGACCAACTCCTTCCAAATCTTTTACCGCCACGCAGTGCACATGCGCGCCGGAATCACCCCGTTATCTCGCGTCTCGCGAGATGACGCGCCGATGCGTCCAGGAGGAACATCCCGGCCTCCTGCAGGACGCATCCCTGCGTTAGGTGGTCGGGAGGTGGTTAAGACACACAACAGAAATGGGAAGAATTCGGAACAAATCTTTCCAGTGGGAATTTATCACCTAGCTTGGGGAAGAATATTATCATTAATATATATATATATATATATATATATATATATGCAATCATTTAATACTTTAATAGATTATGAGTCTTGATTCTTCTGCAGGTAGAATGAAGCCTCACAATATCCTAAGACTACATCTCAATATGGAGATGATCAATTAATTAATATGTTTATGCATTCGCCAATCTAGATGATATTATTTCACCCACATTATCAAAGTAGTCTTAATAAAATGAAATATCATTTTTTATGTCTCTTACCAAGTCCTAGTAGGAATATTACTTCTGCTCCTAGGAAAGCTGGGTGGTCCATCATTGCATGTCTCACCATTACTTTCATCTTGATAGACCCCTCTCTCTTGGGTGTTGGATGTTCTTGCTATGATGATGATCCCCTAGGGTAATTATCCCCATTCTTATCTTTAGACAACACCCTTCCAGATTAGGATTTTTCCAATCATACGCTCATATGATAAGGATCCTATGAGATCATATTTACCCATAATGCATTTGTGGAGAATGGTGTCATGATATCCATTTGTCTCCAGATGGCACTATTATGCAAGCTACTAGCACTATACCATAAAGAGTTAACTATGGTACTCTAACATTATATACATTTGACCTTCCTCTCCTTAAGTCAGAGATAAGGGATTAGCTTGGACACTTTGTAGTAACTAAAGACAGACCTCTAGGCGTCTTTCTGATTGTTTCTCACATTGTTGATCTATGGACTGTAATGATATGAATGTGCCTTATTCTCTTCAGACAGACATGTCTGGAGAATCCAGTATACTCCCTACAGATAAGCCCACATCTGTGGCAATAACTTTTTAAAACACAATGTTCTCTGTATTCAATATAAACTTTTACACAGACCTTACTCTGTGTAGCCTCAAATCTTTTCCTGTTCCAGCCATATAGCAAAATTTTGTAACTTTGGTTCAGTCTGTCTCTGAAAAAACAATGAGCATCCATTTTGACTATAATAATTGGATATCAAAAAATAAACCCATGAAAAGGCACAACAATACTGAATGACCAGTTTTTTCCATCAATGGATTTTTTCTTCCCTAATGGCACGGTCATATTCCAAGATGACAATGTCAGGATTCATCGGGCTCAAGTTGTGAAAGAGTGGTTCAGGGAGCATGAGCAGTCCTGGCATCAGGACCTGGCAAACACGGGCAAATGCCCGGGCCCACTGCTCCTGGGGGGGCCCACTGAGCTGCTATGAGCACTTCCATCATTACAGATGGAAGCTCTCATTGCTGTCATTTTACTTATGCAGTACCCCTTTGGTAGGCCCTCTGGGTCACATGAGGCTGGCTGCTAGAGAGACTCAGACACACCCCTCTACACAGAACATGCTGCCTGAAGAAAGAGACCGTAGCAGCTGGAGCAGAAGTGTGAACAAAGGTTGTCAGTGAGTCTGCACTGTGACTGTCTCTTCTCTGTGCGTCAGGGAACTCCCTCAGCTGCCACTACTTCTTGTATGAAGCCCCCCCTCAGAGCCTCTTCCACTTACTTGCTGTGCCCACCCCTGCTGTCCATCCAGGGCACTGGGCCTCTGTCTCACTCCTAAGCCTGTCATCATGGTGGTATCTGAACCACATTCACCATTAAGACCTTCTAAGATCCCAGGGTCATGTGACTCACCCTGTACTGTGCCCCCCACCCATTACTGTGCCCCTCACTCCATACTGTGCCTCTTTATACCCTGCATTGTGCCTTCCTACATTGACACCCTGTACAGTGCCCCTAGTCATTCCATGTACTGTGCCCCTTATACCCTTTTATCCGGTCACTGTATGGTGGTTTTATCACTGTATGGCGGTGTTATCACTGTCAGGGGCAGATTAAGTGCATGATAGGCCCAGTTCTGTCTACCCAACTCGGGCCCCCACCCGCCATATTAGTTTTAGTTTTTCTCTGTATGAAGAGGCTGCAGTGCTTCGTAAGCGCCACAGTCTCTTCCTAGGCCATATGACATAATTGACATGGTCTAGGTGCAGCTCTGTGCCATCTGAGTGATTGGGTCTGAGCTGAAATACTAAGCGTAGTGCAATCAAATGGACACAACTGTGCTTCCTTTGATGTATAAGAGCTGTATGAATGAAGATTGAGGACATTATCGTACATTAAATCTATGTATAACTGCACCTGCACATATGTTTCATCGATTTTGTATTTAAGCACTTCTGCATTTGAAATATGCATATATAATCGATGATAGAGACTATGTATTTTAGTAGTCATACCTGAAGGTTGCGGTTTTCAATCTAAGACTAAGTCTGTGGGCATGCGTATTGATGATTTTTTGCCCTATATTCTAAGTATCTATGCGTCCGTAACATAGGCTGTTTTACGCTATTTGAGACTAAGTCCATGGACATGCACTTTGAAGATTCCCCCCCCCCCTTTTTTCATTCTAAGGACTCACACAGCCGCACTATAGCTAACCACATACAATCTGAGACTAAGTACTCACGTAGCCGGTATATAGGCTGCGGTACACTTTTTGTGACTTAGTCCAGGGACATGAGCATGGTAGATATTTCCTGTCCTTCATTCTACGTATTCACGCAGCTGAAATATAGACAATTGTACACAACCTAAGACTAAGTCCGAGGGCATGCGCACTGGAGTTTTTTTTGTCCATATGACTTTAAGTATCCACACAGTCGCAGTTTGCTTTAGATTTCTTCATTACAGAGACTGAGTACTAGTGCAAGCGCACTCAGTCATCTAATACATTTATTTATGGTAAGTCTATGTGCAAGCTATAGGTGCACAGCGCATCATTCAGGAAGCACCTATCGGCATATCAGTCATCTGACAATGAATCTTTTTCATTGGGTATATGAGCTGTCAGCAGTATATATGCAATATTATTGGATAATGGCCAGATGGTTAGGCTATAAGTATGTGTACTCAGCGTTCTGAATTCAAGTCTGTCCATACCCCTGAAGACGCCAGAGTATACTGGCGAAACATGTTGGGGACGGATCCTAGTGGTTTTAGCTCTAATCCATCCTAGAGCAGCTATCTACAGTTTTATGGCAGTGATCTAGCTGTTAGCATAGAGAGGTAGTTACTCTCAACGACTACAAATCGAGCTAAAGTCATTAGCATTAGAATGAGTATAATTCAGTGACTTATAGAGGGCTACTTTAGTGGTCTGTGCACACCCACAGCAGCCCCTGCCTTCATTGCCAACATATTTGCTCTAGTTTGTGGTTTAGGCAGTAATTTTTATAAAAATTTTGCTGACTTATCATTAAAAAAAAAAAACTAATAAAAGTCAAGTTTTATGTCAGGGATAAAAGTGGAGAATATATAGCTCTGACTTTATGTGGTAATAACTTTGGAAAGCTTTTACTTATCCAAGCCATACAGAGATTGTTTTCTCGTGGCACATTTTACTTCATGGTAATGGTAAATCTGAGTCAATATGTTTTACCTATATTTCTATAAAAATCCAAAAGTTAACAGATATTTGAAAAAATTCACTGTTTTCTAAAATTGAATCTCCTCCTTTTAAGACAGATAGTGATGCCTCATAAAATATTCATCAATTAACAATACCCATATATCTACTTTATGTGGGCATCATTTTGGTAATGTAATTTTATTATTTTAGGACGTTAGAAGGTTTAGAATTTTTTAAGCAATTTTAGAAATTTTTAAGAAAAGTCAACTTTTTTAAGGACCAGTTCAGGTCTGAAGTCACTTTTTTGGAAACACAGTGGAAACCCCCATAAATAAACCCATTGTAGAAACTACACCCATCAAGCTACTCAAAATTGATTTTACAAACTTTGTTAACTCTTGAGGTGTTCCACAAGAATTAAAGGAAAATGGAGATTAAATTTCTCTTTTTCGGCAGATTTTCCATTTTAATCCATTTTTTTCTTTAAGACATTTAGGGTTAACAAGGTAATAAATAGTAACAAAACTTAATATTTATTACCCTGATTTTGCGGTTTACATAAACACCCCACATGTGGTTGTAAACTGATGCAAGGGCACATGGCAGGGCGCAGAAGAAAATGAGCGCCATATGGTTTTTATAAGGCAGATTTTGCTGAACTGGTTTTTAGATGCCATGTCCCACTTGAAGCCCCACTTGATGCACCTTACAGTAGAAACTCCCAAAAAGTGACCCCATTTTGGAAACTAGGGGATAGGGTGCCAGTTTTGGGGGTACATATGATTTTTTATTGCTCTATATTCCTTTTTTGTGATGCAAGGTAACCCAAAAAAATGGCTGTTTTGGCACTGTTTTTATTTTTTACAACATTCATCTGACAGGTTAGATCATGTGCTTTTTTTATAGAGCAGGTTGTTACAGCCGCAATGATATAAAATATGTCTACTTTCTTTCTTTGTTTCAGTTTTACATAAGAAAGCACTTTTTTTTAAAAATATGTTTTTGTGTCTTTTCTGAACGACATTTATTTTTAATTTTTCTGCCGTTCATCTTGTGCAGGGGCTCTTTATGTAGGAAGAGTTCACGTTTTTATTGGTACAATTTTTGGGTACATATGATTTTCTGATCATTCATTATTACACTTTATTGGGCAAGGTGACCAAAAAATTGGTTGTTGTAGATCAGTTTTTATTTATCTATCTATAGAGTATACATTTTTTATTTTTTTAAGTTTTGCACAATAATAGCATTTTTGAAACCAAAAAATGATGTTTTAGTGTCTCCATAGTCTGAGAGTCATAGCTTTTTTATTTTTGACCAATTGCCTTAGTTAGGGTCTTATTTTTTGCAGAATGACGTGATGGTTTGATTGGTAATATTTTAAGTGGCATATGCCTTTTTGATCGCCTGTTTTTGCAATTTTTGTGATGTAAGGTGACAAAAAATGGCTTTTTTTGGCACTGTTTTTATTTTTTTATGTTTTTTACCTGAGAGGTTAGGCCATGTGATATTTTTATAGAGCTGGTTGTTACGGTCGCAGCGATACTTACTATGTATACTTTTATTTATTTATTTCACTTTAACACAATAATGTGAAGATAGGAAGAAGAGAGCACCACATGTGCAGTATCAGTTATTAAATGGTGATTTTCAATAAAACACAATTGTGCTTACCAAATCGTGTTGTGGAAAGTCACAACTACTGTAGATGGCTTTTCTGATTATTTAAGATGCCGACCAGTGGGTGGTTTGTCCTTGGATGCAGCCGTGGTCCTGACGAAGTGGGCAATTCTGCCCCAGAAACGCGTAGACTACCTGTGAATAAAGAGTATCGTGTATCTACTACATCGCTTCTGATGTTTACTTCATCCACATCCTGGCAGTGCTGATAGTGATCCCAAGAATAATTTTTTCTTGTTATCTATTTAACACAATAATAGCATTTTTGAAACAAAATAAATATGTATGTTTTAATGTCTCGATGTTCTGAGAGCTATAGTTTTTTTTATTTTTTTAAGCTATTTTCTTATGTCAGGGCTAATTTTTTGCAGGATGAGGTGACATTTTTATTAGTACCATTTTGTGGGACATACGCCTTCTTGATCACTTGGTATTGCACTTTTTGTGGTGTAAGGTGACAAAAATGGCTTTCTTGACACATATTCTTTTAATGATGTTTATCGAACGAGGAGGATCATGTGATATATTTATAGAGCCAGCCATCATAGACGCGGCAATAACAAATATGTCCATTTTATTTAAAAAAATATATATATTTTTACATATTTTTTAATTACTTAATCTGGGATTTTTTTTTTTTTTTTACACATGAAACCGTTTTTTGTTTTTTTAAATAAAACACTATTTTTTTTATAATTTTTAATTTACACTTTGAATTCCCCATAAGGTCATGCAAGACCTCCGGGGGACATTTAACTTCACTTTTTTTCACTATTGATTTCTTCTGTAACTGGGGCTGACATAGTAGTCCCAGTTACAGGGGAAATACACCCCCCAGAGAGGCTGTACAGCGCAATACAGTGTTGTACAGCCTCAGTGCAGGGCTGATTGAGGTATGTAGAAGACCTGACCGCTCCTGCACTCTCCCGGCCCCGGGGGTCACATGACCACCCGGCTGCGACAGGAAGCGCATAGCGCCTCCTGATCTGTATACACACCCTCTGGGGTGCCCTGCTGTCAATGGGCGGTCATGAAGTGGTTAAACGTCTTTTTAGAATTTCTGGTGATTTTGATTTTCTAGGCATGCTTTGTGACCTGTGCAGAGGTAAGGAGGAAGGAGATAAGGTGTAGCCATTATCTGTAGAGAAAAGGGTGGGTCCTGTGTTATCTATACAGAGGTAATACCTATCATTGTCATCCTGCCTGTGATGATAATAAGATGGCTACAGAAAAGTTACCTGTCCAATAGCATACAGCAAGTGTGACAAGAAGCTAACCACATCTTCCGGTACAGTCACAGTATAGTGAAATATACATGAGGCAGAGGTACAAATGATAGCGGAGGTATACCCAGCAAACCAGATGCCGGGAGCCCATATTTGTATTGACAGAACCACCGACTCCCTCTGAGGGCAGTGTATAATTGAGACTGGTTCTCTTCTCTCTCTCTTGAATAAGGGGAGCGTTCCCCTCGCTTTTCACCAGTGACTGACATCTGCCATGTATCTACATGTACAGAAATACTGAAATGAATGTAAAGACATCTCCTGTGAATGTGTCCTGCAGGGATTGTGCTGGTGAATTACAGGGGGTTGTGGATTTCTCATTAGTGGAAACCTGTAAAATCATCCAGGACAGGAATATTCCACATAAACTGCCATCAGTCTCCTCCATGTTCTAGACGACGTCATTCCTGTGTCCCCTCCGTTTCCTAGGTGATGAGATCCAGCAGTTCTACCGGCAGCTCCGTCAGTATGAAGATCACTTCCTGAGGATGACGTATGAATATTTCCAGGATGATCTGCTCCACATTGTGGAGAACATGAGTCTTCTACCTCTTCTCCATGAGCTACAGTCCCGAAATCTCCCAGATACTGAGGTGAGAGGACATGTGTTGTATGTAAATGCCCCAAGTGATATCACGTGTTACAGGCACAGATTGTGTCATTTTTAAGGTGCTGCTTGATCCCTGACACCGCTCCACTCCTTCTGGCGGGCATAGATATCACTGTGGTCACCTGCCTTACAGCTTCTGGATGCCAGAGGTCTGGACTTACAAACATTTCTCTCCTCCTACTCTGAGCACTCCAACTTCTGGAGTAGTTCTTCTCTTTACTCCATCCAGTCTGCAGCCTGAATTTCTATGGCCATGCTTCTCCATACCTGAAGGGACACATGCACCATGCACGCATATCATCTACTACAACTTATGGCAGACCTCCCTAAGGAGCCTTCCCACAGAAGAGAGCCTCTGAACAATGGTTTCTAGTGACTAGATTCCTGTAAAGATGCACTATACTCTATTTACCTGTGTACTGACTTCTGTCTGTTTTTCCAGATTTGACCCTTCACTGCCTGACCTGACCTCCACCTAATATTCATACTGACCCTGAGCTGCCAGCCCTGACCTCGTACTGTTTAATAGATTACATGAACTCTGCCTTCCTTGACCTCGTACTGTTTAATGGATTACATGAACTCTGCCTGCCCTGACCTCGTATTGTTTAATGGATTACATGAACTCTGCCGGCCCTGACCTTGGCCTTCCCCGACTACAATCTTGCCTGCTTGCTCGGTGCTCTGCCTCTGCATCTCTTGACCCCTGTGTGTCAGCAATCACTTGAACGAGACTGCTCCAGGAGGTAGCGGCCTGGTGGTTCCCCTGTATTGGGGTTAAAGGGTGAAGACCAGGGGGCTGCCTAGATAACACCATTACGAGTTACCCCAAGCCAAATCTGTTCAGGTGACACAGCAGATCCACATCCCCTGCACAACATTCATGTCCCCATCCTGCTGTCTACAAGAGGCTGAATGACAATTGTGCTTCATATGTCAGAGTCAGATGTTGGACAACTTCCAGTTTAATAATAGACAGCAGCTCATATCTGGTGGAGAACCCGCCAGAAGTGTATAATCCAGTATTGTGGAGGATTTATCCCCTCCCCCGCACATGTACATTAGGGGTCATTACATCCTGGAAATAATCTGTTACTTGTGGATTCAGGATGGATTTTCTCTGCATCTATTCCATAGATTTCTCAGAGAAGACAGACATGTAACATCTGCAGTGTGTTAACCCTTTGTGTTATGTATCTGTGTATAACGCACCTTATGTCTGATCTTTCTTGTGTTCTAGAAATACCGGAGTCTAGAAAATGATAGAAGAAGATTGGCGGGGACTTTACTACAGGATATATCTCTCAGAGGAAGAGAAGCTGTGATAGGACTGTGGGTCAGTCTCTATGTATTATGGATACATCATGGTTCCCCCAGCCTGGACGCTGTACTGGAGGAACTCCGTCATAGAGGTAACATCGTGTATGAGACGTGTCACCCATGAAATAGAGGTCTTCATGACTTACATTGTCCACAATAATAAAGATCACCCTCTGGATTTATTAGGGATCTGAACCAATTTTGGAGTCTAGTCTGGAGTTTGAAGTTTAGGTCTTGCCTGTGGCCTGAATTGATTTGGGTCTGGCTCAGGATTTGATGCCAAAACGAGCCACAGGTGATATAAAAAAATACCCAAAAGTTGCTCAATGTGAACATGACAAACATCTATACATGGAAACACTCATACATGCGGTTACCACATACATGGATGTATTTATACACAGTCACCACATACATGGACACACACATACATGCGGTTACCACATACATAGACGCATTTATACATGAGCTCAGCAAAGATATCCTTTCCTGTAAACAGCTGATGTCTGGTCCTAACAGGCGGCCTGGAGAAGTAGGTGCCATGACCCCTCGGGGGGGGGGGGGGGGGGCAGAGAAAAGGACACACAAGAGGGGGGGGGGCAGAGCTCTGCATGCAGGAGCAGCCAGCCTGCTCTGCACTAGCTTCGTGCTGGGTGTGGGGCTTGGTGGGGCAGCAAGTGTCATAGTAAGCTGCCAGCCACTAGAAAACAGAAAGCAGAGTGAGTGAGAAGGATCAGAGTGAGAAGGACCATAGGAGGAGGAGAAGACGGCATTTGCACTCCTTTTTCCTTAATGAGCAAGCTGCTGTATGTAGGACCTGCTTCTGTAAAGTACAGCAGAGCAGTAGGTAGGGGACGTCTATAGACAGGGCTGGCTCTAGGTTCATGTGGGCCCTTGGGTGATAAATTCCAGTGGGCCCCCTTAAGACGTATTTTACATGTCCTCTTTTGGCTCCCACAAGGTATAATGACCCCCAGTGGCCTCTATACAGTATAATGACCACTAGTGGTCCGTTACACAGTATAATGACCCCCCCCACAATATAATGACCCCACAGGGGCCCTCCATTAAGGATAATAACCCCCAGTCACCCCCCATTCAGAATAATGACCCCCACTGGCCGCCACACTGGGGGGTTATACTATATGGAGGGGGCACTGGGGGTCACAGTGAAGCAGCGTGGGTGAGAGGGGAGGCCGCCATGTACTGACAGAGCGCTACCTGGTCCTGGTGAGAATGAGGTCTCCCAAGGATAATTTTCCTACTGGGAAATACAAGGCACAGTATAATACACTAGAATCTATAAGATATAAAGAGATTAGCCCTACCCCCGAATAATAATACAATTAGGGGTTCATTTATTATATAGAAATACATGTATGTTAGGTATATTTCTGACACAGGTTGTGGCGCAAAGGTCCTTAGCACCACAATATGCTTATTTTTCCCAATCATGCCAGGTCTAAAAAAGGTGTCGTGGGCAGAGAAAGGGATACAGTTATAACCATCCAGTTATTGGATACCACCGACATATATTTGCCGGATAACACCTCTGTACAGTGACCGGATAACACCTCTGTTTTGTTACTGGATACCACTGCCATAGCATGACCGGATAAAAGGGTATAAGAGGGCACAGTACTGGGAATGACTAGGGGCACTGTACAGGGTGTGGTAAGAGGGCACAATGCAGGGTATAAGGGAGCACAGTACAGGGTGGGGGGCACAGTCACATGTAGGTAAGATAAGAGAAGGAAACAGAACACAGCAAGGCAAACAAAAAAAATGACTAGTATCCAAATGCTAGGGAAAAAAGGGGTCACCTCCTAGCGATCCCTAAAACACTTTCCCTAAGCTGCTGCTGCTATGCCCATGTGTATATCCAGATGGTAGATAAGCAAATGCCCATGTACCTAGGACTGAAACACACTGAACCAAACTCTCAGCAGTAGGGAAGAGGGCAACCAGCTCCTTCTACAACCGAAGGAGCTAGCGTCTCCCTAGAGGTCTAGTCAACACAGACACAGAAGGAAAAATGGAAAAGGACTTATCTAGAGAAGTGTTGGAGCAGACGATCCACCAAACGTCCAGCGCTCACACAAAGCAGAACTATAACCCGCAAAGGCTATAGGGAGAGGGAGGAATAATTAGCCTTACCAATTATCAAAATAACAACACCTGGGGGGAGGTGGGGTTCAGCTCAAACCCACAACAAAACAAACTGTCAGATCTAGTCACGTGCAGCAATTCTGACAGATCTCCTCCGAACACCCGCAGGGCAGGGCCTGACAATGACCCTGTGACATTAGAAGGTCCTTATGGTATGGAATGCGGTTCAGACGCCACCCTAATCAGAGGCAGAGGAGTGAGACAGGGGCCCGGGGCCCTGGAAGGATACAAGCAGTGGACACAGCAAGCAGGTGGGGCTCTGAGGGGGATTCATATAAGATGTAGGGGCAGGAGGTCTGTGCAGAGCAGCAATAGGAGACAGGAGCTCTGGATACATGAGGGAGGAAAGAAGACAGAGGGGGATCCATGAGGATCGGATAGGATATGGGGGGGGGGCAGATGTCATGGAGGCAAACTGCTTAATGAGGCAGTTAAAAAACGAAATAGTATGAAGTTGATGATCTAGTGCAGGGGTCGGTAACCTGCGGCACGCGTGCCAGAAGTGGCACGCAGACCGCTTTCAGCTGGCACGCCAGCTGTCACCAAATGACGGCAAGACATTTCAGTTTTGTCGCCATTTGTTGCATGGCCCACCGCTGCACTGTACCTTTGAACATAAAGATCTTCAGACGCGTCTGCTAGACCTGCCCCTCACGCTTCCGGACTCCACAGAGGAGTGATAGCAGAGAGTTGCACTCTGCTACCCTACTGGATGCCCTCTACTGTACCTTGCTGCTGCGCGTCTCCACCTCCTCAGGACTGCCCGAAATACTACCAGAGGTATTTACATGTACTGAGAGTTTTTGTGTGACCAGATTGGGGGTGCGGCGATGAGGGGTAGATGGGGAAACCAGCATGTGACATGATTGGGAATGGGGACAGGAAGGTGAGCTTGGGGAGATGAGCATGTCTCCAGATTGGAGAGGGGAAGAGGTGAGCTTGGGAGATGGAGGAACACGTATGTGACCAGATTGGGGAGGGGGGAGAGGTGAGCTTAGGGAGATGGGGGAATGAGCACTATGGCAAGATTTAGGGAGGGGGAAGTTACTTAGCCTGGACAAGATTGTTGGGGGGATAGGGGGGCTGGTTATGAAAGGAAACCAGCTTTCTAACTACTTTGGGGGATTGGGGGAAGGAGTCATGAACTTGAAAATGATTTCTGGGGGGGATGGGGAACAAGCTAACTGTCTACTTTGGGCGGTGCGGTGGGGATGGTCACTGAATCTGATTCATCTGTGGGGGGAGATCTAAGTGCAGCTCTGTGGGGGTCACCAGTATATGGGGTACCAGTGTATGTCGGACAGTGGTGGGGGAGGGCAGCCCTCAGTCACTTAAATTGAGTGAGGGCTGCTTTTCCCACTGTACGGTTGGTGGGAGGGGGTTCCCCATATATTGGTCCCTTAGAAGGATTCCGAGGAGCAGTGACAATGTTTACTATCTATTTTACTGAGAAGTTGTAAACCTCTTTAAGCTGCGCAGGTCAGCCAGTATTGTTGAGAATTTTGGGACATAGCTAGTAAAGACCTGGTTTATGTCACATATTTGAGTTATATTACTTTCCCGTACGGCTCGGCACATCAAGCGCTTCAGCTTAGATTTTTTTTTTTTAATCGGCACTCCGTACAAAAAAGGTTGCCGACCCCTGATCTAGAGCATCCAGTAGCAGCTCGAAGAGTTCCCTGACCCCTACTCCTGTCCCACAGGGAAGAGACAGTCACAGTGCAGACTCAGACTTCTGCTCCACACTACGATCTTTCTCCTCAGACAGCCTGTCCTTCTCTGCTGGAGTGAAGAGGGGGTGTGTGTGAGTCTCTGCAGCAGTCTGATTTGACTATTAGGGGGCCCAGCAGAAGGGATACTGTGAAAGTGAAATGATAGCAGCTCCCTGATGATGGAAGTGCTCATAGCAGCTCAGTGGGCCCCACCAGGAGCAGTGGGCCCCTTCTAAGCTGGGGCCCAAAAACAGTCGCTTCCCCTGCTTCCCTGATAGCTACGCCACTGCTCATAGTGACCACAACAATGCCCCTATATACTTTATCACATACAGTGGCAAGTGATCCCTTTGGGATGATATGGATTTCTGCACAAATTGGTCAAAAAATGTGATCTGATCTTCATCTAAGTCACAGCAATAGACAATCACAGTCTGCTTAAACTAATAACACACAAAGAATTAAATGTTACTATGTTTTTATTGAACACACCATGTAAACATTCACAGTGCAGGTGGAAAAAGTATGTGAACCCTTGGATTTAATAACTGGTTGACCCTCCTTTGGCAGCAAAAACTTCAACCAAACGTTTCCTGTAGTCACAGATCAGACGTGCACAACGGTCAGAAGTAATTCTTGACCATTCCTCTTTACAGAACTGTTTCAGTTCAGCAATATTCTTGGGATGTCTGGTGTGAATCGCTTTCTTGAGGTCATGCCACAGCATCTCAATTGGGTCGAGCTCAGGACTCTGACTTACCACCTCCTCATCTCGTCCCCACTCTGTTGGCGTCCCTCAAGGCTCTGTCTTAGGACCCCCACTCTTTTCAATCTACACCTTTGGCCTGGGACATCTCATGGAGTCCCATGGATTTCAGTATCACTCTTATGCTACACACATTCACCTATCTTTTTCAGACATCACCACCTTACTATCAAGAATCGCACAATGCCTATTTTCTATACCTTCTTTCTGCTCTCACTTTCTAAAATTAACATGGATAAAACAGAATTTATCATGTTTCCCCCATCTCACTCAACCTCCCCAACAGACCTATAATGGTCAATGGCTGCACACACTCCTCGGTCAACCAAGTCCTTCAAACCGCACATCCAAGCCCATCACCAGCCAGCACATCACCTGCCACCTCCAACTCAAAAATATCTCTTGAATTCGCATATTTCTCAACCATGAGACTGCAAAATGTTTTGTACATGCCCTCATCATGTCCCACCTAGAATACTGTAACAAACTTTCTTGTGGCCTCCTATCCAGCACCCTCGCACCCCTCCAATATATTCTCAACTCTGCAGCCCGGCATATTATGTTATGGCATATTGAACATGCAGTCTATATCATTAATGTCTAGTTACACTTCTAGTCCTCCCATCTATCGGGAGAATACATGAAAGATACATGTGAGCAGCCACAAAACATGGACATACATGTCTGTTACCACATGGTTGGGGGCTGCACAGAATGGTATCAAGGGCCGCATGTGGCCCCCAGGCTGTAGGTTGTGCATCCCTGTTGTAGATGGTAAGCCCTCGTGGGCAGGGTCCTCTCTCCTTCTGTACCAGTCTGTAACTCGTCTTGTTCATGGTTATTGCAGTTGTTTTCTATTCTGTATGTATACCCCGTTATCATATCAGCAGCACCATGGAATGAATGGTGCTATAATACTAAAACTACAGCGCCCTCATAGTAACGACCATAGTGCCCTTTCATACAGTATCTATCACAATGCTAGGACATACAGTAACCACCACAATGTGACCATACACAGGGACTAGCCCGGTGTGGGGGACATGGACACTATTTCACAGCTGTACATTTCGGACCATTAGACCTCGTCCGGTCCCTCTATAATGTGACATTTCCTAGACATTATATGTGTACGTCCAGCACTGACGACGTCTGTATCATTTCTTATTAGGTGACACTCTGGTGGAGCAAATCCTGCTGGATGAGCATGGACACCAACTATCCCCACAACTCAAAGGTAAGTGAGGTTTCTATAGGCCTATTATAATAAAACTGCTCACATAGAACATGGTGTGTAAACTGCAGCGGGATGTTATAGAGCAGGAGGAGCGGAGCAGAATCATATATTCATAGGACCTCCTCCTTATAGAGGGAAGGCTGTCAGTCACTGATAGGACCTCCTCCTCATAGAGGGAAGGCTGTGAGTGCCTGATAGGACCTCCTCCTTATAGAGGGAAGGCTGTCAATCACTGATAGGACCTCCTCCTCATAGAGGGAAGGCTGTCAGTCACTGATAGGACCGCCTCCTCATAGAGGGAAGGCTGTCAGTCACTGATAGGACCTCCTCCTTAAAGAGGGAAGGCTGTCAATCACTTATAGGACCTCCTCCTCATAAAGGGAAGGCTGTCAATCACTTATAGGACCTCCTCCTCATAGAGGTAAGGCTGTCAGTCACTGATAGGACCTCCTCCTCATAGAGGGAAGACTGTCAGTCACTGCTAGGACCTCCTCCTCATAGAGGGAAGGCTGTCAGTCCCTGATAGGACCTCCTCCTCATAGAGGGAAGGCTGTCAGTCACTGATGGGACCTTCTCCTCATAGAGAGAAGGCTGTCAGTCCCTGATAGGACCTCCTCCTCATAGAGGGAAGGCTGTCAGTCACTGATAGGACCTCCTCCTGATAGAGGGAAGACTGTCAGTCTCTGATAGGACCTCCTCCTCTTAGAGGGAAGGCTGTCAGTCACTGATAGGACCGCCTCCTCATAGAGGGAAGGCTGTTAGTCACTTATAAGACCTCCTCCTCATAGAGGGAAGGCTGTCAGTCACTGATAGGACCTCCTCCTGATAGAGGGAAGACTGTCAGTCTCTGATAGGACCTCCTCCTCTTAGAGGGAAGGCTGTTAGTCACTTATAAGACCTCCTCCTCATAGAGGGAAGGCTGTCAGTCACTGATAGGACCTCCTCCTTATAGAGGGAAGGCTGTCAGTCACTGAAAGGACTAGCCCGTCATAGAGGGAAGGATGTCAGTCACTGATAGGACCTCCTCCTCATAGAAGGAAGGATGTCAATCACTGATAGGACCTGCTCCTCATAGAGGGAAGGCTGTCAGTCACTGATAGGACCGTCTCCTCATAGAGGGAAGGCTGTCAATCACTGATAGGACCTGCTCCTCATAGGGGGAAGGCTGTCAGTCACTGATAGGACCGTCTACTCATAGAGGGAAGGCTGTCAATCACTGATAGGACCTGCTCCTCATAGAGGGAAGGCTATCAGTCACTGATAGGACCTCCACCTCATAGAGGGAAGGCTGTCAGTCACTGATAGGACCTCCTACTTCTAGAGGGAAGGCTGTCAGTAACTGATAGGACCTCCTCCTCATAGAGGGAAGGCTGTCAATCACTGATAGGACCTCCTCCTCATAGAGGGAAGGCTGTCAGTCACTGATAGGACCTCCTCCTCATAGAAGGAAGGATGTCAATCACTGATAGGACCTGCTCCTCATAGAGGGAAGGCTGTCAGTCACTGATAGGACCATCTCCTCATAGAGGGAAGGCTGTCAATCACTGATAGGACCTGCTCCTCATAGAGGGAAGGCTGTCAGTCACTGATAGGACCGTCTCCTCATAGAGGGAAGGCTGTCAATCACTGATAGGACCTGCTCCTCATAAAGGGAAGGCTGTCAGTCACTGATAGGACCTACTCTTCATAGAGGGAATGCTGTCAATCACTGAAAGGACCTCCTCCTCATAGAGGGAAGGCTGTCAGTCACTAGTAGGACCTCCTCCTCATAGAGGGAAGACTGTCAGTCACTGCTAGGACCTCCTCCTCATAGAGGAAAGGCTGTCAGTCACTGATAGGACCACCTCCTCATAGAGGGAAGGCTGTCAGTCACTGATAGGACCTCCTCCTCATAGAGGAAGGGCTGTCAGTCACTGATAGGACCTCCACCTCATAGAGGGAAGGCTGTCAGTCACTGATAGGATCTCCTCCTCATAGAGGGAAGCCTGTCAGTCACTGATAGGACCTCCTCCTCATAGAGGGAAGGCTGTCAGTCACTGATAGGACCTGTACCTCATATAGGGAAGGCTGTCAGTCACTGATAGGACCTCCTCCTCTTAGAGGGAAGGCTGTCAGTCACTGATAGGACCTCCTCCTGATAGAGGGAAGACTGTCAGTCTCTAATAGGACCTCCTCCTCTTAGAGGGAAGGCTGTCAGTCACTGATAGGACCTCCTCCTCATAGAGGGAAGGCTGTTAGTCACTTATAGGAACTCCTCCTCATACAGGGAAGGCTGTTAGTCACTTATAAGACCTCCTACTCATAGAGGGAAGGCTGTCAGTCACTGATAGGACCACCTCCTTATAGATGGAAGGCTGTCAGTCACTGATAGGACCTCCTCCTCATAGAAGGAAGGATGTCAATCACTGATATGACCTGCTCCTCATAGAGGGAAGGCTGTCAGTCACTGATAGGACCGTCTCCTCATAGAGGGAAGGCTGTCAATCACTGATAGGACCTGCTCCTCATAGAGGGAAGGCTATCAGTCACTGATAGGACCTCCACCTCATAGAGGGAAGGCTGTCAGTCACTGATAGGACCTCCTACTTATAGAGGGAAGGCTGTCAGTAACTAATAGGACCTCCTCCTCATAGAGGGAAGGCTGTCAATCACTGATAGGACCTCCTCCTCATAGAGGGAAGGCTGTCAGTCACTGATAGGACCTCCTCCTCATAGAAGGAAGGATGTCAATCACTGATAGGACCTGCTCCTCATAGAGGGAACGATGTCAGTCACTGATAGGACCATCTACTCATAGAGGGAAGGCTGTCAATCACTGATAGGACCTGCTCCTCATAGAGGGAAGGCTGTCAGTCACTGATAGGACCGTCTCCTCATAGAGGGAAGGCTGTCAATCACTGATAGGACCTGCTCCTCATAGAGGGAAGGCTGTCAGTCACTGATAGGACAGTCTCCTCATAGAGGGAAGGCTGTCAATCACTGATAGGACCTCCTCCTCATAGAGGGAAGGCTGACAGTAACTGATAGGACCTCCTCTTCATAGAGGGAATGCTGTCAATCACTGATAGGACCTCCTCCTCATAGAGGGAAGGCTGTCAGTCACTAGTAGGACCTCCTCCTCATAGAGGAAAGACTGTCAGTCACTGCTAGGACCTCCTCCTCATAGAGGAAAGGCTGTCAGTCACTGATAGGTCCTCCTCCTCATAGAGGGAAGGCTGTCAGTCACTGATAGGACCACCTCCTCATAGAAGGAAGGCTGCCAGTCACTGATAGGACCTCCTCCTCATAGAGGGAAGGCTGTCAGTCACTGATAGGACCTCCACCTCATAGAGGGAAGGCTGTCAGTCACTGATAGGACCTCCTCCTCATAGAGGGAAGGCTGTCAGTCACTGATAGGACCTCCTCCTCATAGAGGGAAGGCTGTCAGTCACTGATAGGACCTGCACCTCATATAGGGAAGGCTGTCAGTCACTGATAGGACCTCCTCCTCTTAGAGGGAAGGCTGTCAGTCACAAATAGGACCTCCACCTCATAGAGGGAAGGCTCTCAGTCACTAATAGGACCTCCTCCTCATAGAAGGAAGGCTGTCAGTCACTGATGGGACCTCCTCCTCATAGAGGGAAGGCTGTCAGTCACTGATAGGACCTCCACCTCATAAAGGGAAGGCTGTCAGTCACTGATAGGACCTCCTCCTCATAGAGGGAAGGCTGTCAGTCACTGATAGGACCTTCTCCTCATAGAGGGAAGGCTGTCAGTCACTGATAGGACCTCCTCCTGATAGAGGGAAGGCTGTCAGTCACTGATAGGACCCCCACCATATAGAGGGAAGGCTGTCAGTCACTGATAGGACCTCCTACTTATAGAGGGAAGGCTGTCAGTCACTGATAGGACCTCCTCCTCATAGAGGGAAGGCTGTCAGTCACTGATAGGACCTCCTCTTCATAGAGGGAAAGCTGTCAGTCACTGATAGGACCTCCTACTCATAGAGGGAATGCTGTCAGTCACTTATAGGACCTCCTCCTCATAGAGGGAAGGCTGTCAGTCACTGATAGGACCTCCTCCTGATAGAGATAAGGCTGTCAGTCACTGATGGGACCTCCTCCTCATAGAGGGAAGGCTGTCAGTCACTGATAGGACCTCCTCCTCATAGAGGGAAGGCTGTCAGTCACTGATAGGACCTCCTCCTCATAGAGGGAAGGCTGTCAGTCACTGATAGGACCTCCTCCTCATAGAGGGAAGGCTGTCAGTCACTGATAGGACCTCCTCCTCATAGAGGGAAGGCTGTCAGTCACTGATAGGACCTCCTCCTCATAGAGGAAGGCTGTCAGTCACTGATAGGACCTCCTCCTCATAGAGGGAAGGCTGTCAGTCACTGATAGGACCTCCTCCTTATAGAGGAAGGCTGTCAGTCACTGATAGGACCTCCTCCTCATAGAGGGAAGGCTGTCAGTCACTGATAGGACCTCCTCCTCATAGAGGGAAGGCTGTCAGTCACTGATAGGACCTCCTCCTCATAGAGGGAAGGCTGTCAGTCACTGATAGGACCTCCTCCTCATAGAGGGAAGGCTGTCAGTCACTGATAGGACCTCCTCCTCATAGAGGGAAGGCTGTCAGTCACTGATAGGACCTCCTCCTCATAGAGGGAAGGCTGTCAGTCACTGATAGGACCTCCTCCTCATAGAGGGAAGGCTGTCAGTCACTGATAGGACCTCCTCCTCATAGAGGAAGGCTGTCAGTCACTGATAGGACCTCCTCCTCATAGAGGGAAGGCTGTCAGTCACTGATAGGACCTCCTCCTCATAGAGGGAAGGCTGTCAGTCACTGATAGGACCTCCTCCTCATAGAGGGAAGGCTGTCAGTCACTGATAGGACCTCCTCCTCATAGAGGGAAGGCTGTCAGTCACTGATAGGACCTCCTCCTCATAGAGGGAAGGCTGTCAGTCACTGATAGGACCTCCTCCTCATAGAGGGAAGGCTGTCAGTCACTGATAGGACCTCCTCCTCATAGAGGGAAGGCTGTCAGTCACTGATAGGACCTCCTCCTCATAGAGGAAGGCTGTCAGTCACTGATAGGACCTCCTCCTCATAGAGGGAAGGCTGTCAGTCACTGATAGGACCTCCTCCTCATAGAGGGAAGGCTGTCAGTCACTGATAGGACCTCCTCCTCATAGAGGAAGGCTGTCAGTCACTGATAGGACCTCCTCCTCATAGAGGGAAGGCTGTCAGTCACTGATAGGACCTCCTCCTCATAGAGGGAAGGCTGTCAGTCACTGATAGGACCTCCTCCTCATAGAGGGAAGGCTGTCAGTCACTGATAGGACCTCCTCCTCATAGAGGGAAGGCTGTCAGTCACTGATAGGACCTCCTCCTCATAGAGGGAAGGCTGTCAGTCACTGATAGGACCTCCTCCTCATAGAGGGAAGGCTGTCAGTCACTGATAGGACCTCCTCCTCATAGAGGGAAGGCTGTCAGTCACTGATGGGACCTCCTCCTCATAGAGGGAAGGCTGTCAGTCACTGATAGGACCTCCTCCTCATAGAGGGAAGGCTGTCAGTCACTGATAGGACCTCCTCCTCATAGAGGGAAGGCTGTCAGTCACTGATAGGACCTCCTCCTCATAGAGGAAGGCTGTCAGTCACTGATAGGACCTCCTCCTCATAGAGGGAAGGCTGTCAGTCACTGATAGGACCTCCTCCTCATAGAGGGAAGGCTGTCAGTCACTGATAGGACCTCCTCCTGATAGAGGGAAGGCTGTCAGTCACTGATAGGACCTCCTCCTCATAGAGGGAAGGCTGTCAGTCACTGATAGGACCTCCTCCTCATAGAGGGAAGGCTGTCAGTCACTGATAGGACCTCCTCCTCATAGAGGAAGGCTGTCAGTCACTGATAGGACCTCCTCCTCATAGAGGGAAGGCTGTCAGTCACTGATAGGACCTCCTCCTCATAGAGGGAAGGCTGTCAGTCACTGATAGGACCTCCTCCTCATAGAGGGAAGGCTGTCAGTCACTGATAGGACCTCCTCCTCATAGAGGGAAGGCTGTCAGTCACTGATAGGACCTCCTCCTCATAGAGGGAAGGCTGTCAGTCACTGATAGGACCTCCTCCTCATAGAGGAAGGCTGTCAGTCACTGATAGGACCTCCTCCTCATAGAGGGAAGGCTGTCAGTCACTGATAGGACCTCCTCCTCATAGAGGGAAGGCTGTCAGTCACTGATAGGACCTCCTCCTCATAGAGGGAAGGCTGTCAGTCACTGATAGGACCTCCTCCTCATAGAGGGAAGGCTGTCAGTCACTGATAGGACCTCCTCCTCATAGAGGGAAGGCTGTCAGTCACTGATAGGACCTCCTCCTCATAGAGGGAAGGCTGTCAGTCACTGATAGGACCTCCTCCTCATAGAGGGAAGGCTGTCAGTCACTGATAGGACCTCCTCCTCATAGAGGGAAGGCTGTCAGTCACTGATAGGACCTCCTCCTCATAGAGGGAAGGCTGTCAGTCACTGATAGGACCTCCTCCTCATAGAGGGAAGGCTGTCAGTCACTGATAGGACCTCCTCCTCATAGAGGGAAGGCTGATAGTCACTAATAGGACCTCCTCCTTATAGAGGGAAGGCTGTCAGTCACTGATAGGTCCTCCTCCTCATAGAGGGAAGGCTGTCAGTCTCTGATAGGACCTCCTCCTCTTAGAGGGAAGGCTGTCAGTCACTGATAGGACCTCCTCCTCATAGAGGGAAGGCTGTCAGTCACTTATAGGACCTCCACCTCATAGAGGGAAGGCTGTCATTCACTGATAGGACCTCCTCCTGATAGTGGGAAGACTGTCAGTCTCTGATAGGACCTCCTCCTCATAGAAGGAAGGCTGTCAGTCACTGATGGGACCTCCTCCTCATAGAGGAAAGGCTGTCAGTCACTGATAGGACCTCCACCTCATAGAGGGAAGGCTGTCAGTCACTGACAGGACCTCCTACTTATAGAGGGAAGGCTGTCAGTCACTGATAGGACCTCCTCCTCATAGAGAGAAGGCTGTCAGTCACTGATAGGACCTCCTCCTCATAGAGGGAAGGCTGTCAGTCACTGATAGGACCTCCTCCTCATAGAGGGAAGGCTGTTAGTCACTTATCGGACCTCCTCCTCATAGAGGGAAGGCAGTCAGTCACTTATAGGACCTCCTCCTCATAGAGGGAAGGCTGTCAGTCACTGATAGGACCTCCTCCTCATAGAGGGAAGGCTGTCAGTCACTTATAGGACCTCCTCCTGATAGTGGGAAGACTGTCAGTCACTGATAGGACCTCCTCCTGATAGAGGGAAGGCTGTCAGTCATGGATGGGACCTCCTCCTCATAGAGGGAAGGCTCTCAGTCACTGATAGGACCACCTCCTCATAGAGAGAAGGCTGTCAGTCACTGATAGGACCTCCTCCTCATAGACGGAAGGCTGTTAGTCACTGATGGGACCTCCTCCTCATAGAGGGAAGGCTGTCAGTCACTGATAGGACCTCCACCTCATAGAGGGAAGGCTGTCAGTCACTGATAGGACCTCCTCCTCATAGAGGGAAGGCTGTCAGTCACTGATAGGACCTCCTCCTCATAGAGGGAAGGCAGTCAGTCACTTATAGGACCTCCTCCTGATAGTTGGAAGACTGTCAGTCTCTGATAGGACCTCCTCCTCTTAGAGGGAAGGCTGTCAGTCACTGATAGGACCTCATCCTCATAGAGGGAAGGCTGTCAGTCACTGATAGGACCTCCACCTCATAGAGGGAAGGCTCTCAGTCACTAATAGGACCTCCTCCTCATAGATGGAAGGCTGTCAGTCACTGATGGGACCTCCTCCTCATAGAGGGAAGGCTGTCAGTCACTGATAGGACCTCCACCTCATAAAGGGAAGGCTGTCAGTCACTGATAGGACCTCCAACTTATAGAGGGAAGGCTGTCAGTCACTGATAGGACCTTCTCCTCATAGAGGGAAGGCTGTCAGTCACTGATAGGACCTCCTCCTCATAGAGGGAAGGCTGTCAGTCACTGATAGGACCTCCTCCTCATAGAGGGAAGGCTGTCAGTCACTGATAGGACCTCCTCCTCATAGAGGGAAGGCTGTCAGTCACTGATAGGACCTCCTCCTTATAGAGGGAAGACTGTCAGTCTCTGATAGGACCTCCTCCTCATAGAGGGCAGGCTGTTAGTCATTTATAGGACCTCCTCCTCATAGAGGGAAGGCTGTCAGTCCCTGATAGGACCTCCTCCTCATAGAGGGAAGGCTGTCAGTCACTGATAGGACCACCTCCTCATAGAGGGAAGGCTGTCAGTCACTGATAGGACCTCCTCCTCATAGAGGGAAGGCTGTCAGTCACTGATGGGACCTCCTCCTCATAGAGGGAAGGCTGTTAGTCACTTATAGGACCTCCTCCTTTTAGAGGGAAGGCTGTCAGTCACTTATAGGACCACCTCCTCATAGAGGGAAGGCTGTCAGTCACTGATAGGACCTCCTCCTCATAGAGGGAAGGCTGTCAGTCACTGATGGGACCTCCTCCTCATAGAGGGAAGGCTGTTAGTCACTTATATGACCTCCTCCTTTTAGAGGGAAGGCTGTCAGTCACTTATAGGACCTCTTCCTCATAAAGGGAAGGCTGTCGGTCCCTGATAGGACCGCTTCCTCATAGAGGGAAGGCTGTCGGATCCTGATAGGACCGCCTCCTCATAGAGAGAAGGCTGTCAGTCACTGATAGGACTGTCTCCTCATAGAGGGAAGGCTGTCAGTCACTGATAGGACCTCTTCCTCATAGAGGGAAGGATGCCTATCCCTGATAGGACCTCCTCCTCATAGAGGGAAGGCTGTCAGTCACTGATAGGACCTTTTCCTCATAGAGGGAAGGCTGTCGGTCCCTGATAGGACCGCTTCCTCATAGATGGAAGGCTGTCAGTCACTGATAGGACCTCTTCCTCATAGAGGGAAGGCTGCCGGTCCCTGATAGTATCACCTCCTCATAGAGGGAAGGCTGTCAGTCACTTATAGGACCTCTTCCTCATAGAGGGAAGGCTGTCGGTCCCTGATAGGACCACCTCCTTATGAAATCAAACTGTTAATCACTGATAGAACCAATTCCTTGACATCACAGCCCAGAATTTTAAAGCGACCCTGACAGCATGATTAACCCTGAGTAAGTCTGCACTTATGCTATATCTCTGTGCTGCTGCTTGCTGACCAGTGCAAGTGCTGATGACATAATTGAATGCGGAAGTAGAGGGGTCCCTGGCTACAGAGACAGAGAAGGATCGCTTCTGGGTTAAATGAGGTCATCGGCTCCTGTGCGGTATGGATATGAAATGCTCAGTAAGCAGCAGCAAAGCTGTAGTACAGGAGCAGACATTTGGAGGTAGCACTCAGGGACAGAAGACAAAGAAAGATAAGGTGCCTTGCTCTATCAATGAAATGTCAGGGTGCAGTGTTCAGAGCACCGGGGGTGCTTATAACCCTACAGCACACCCTCGGTGTTCCAACAAAGTAATTTGCATATTTATAGTATATATAATGCCTAAAAAAATATAATTTATATCAGAATGATCAACCCTAACAGTCTGGTTTAGTAGGGTCGATCATGCTGACCGGGCTACTTTTAATAAATAAAGTACAAGTTTTACTGGATCTTTTCCCATAAACTATATATCAATCTGCTCAGCTCCTCTATGCTCTATGACATGCTGCCTGCATTTCAGGTAAATTACACCATACAGCACCACCACACCTAGTATTCTAGTTAGTAATATGCAAGGGTTGCCCAGGTGGAAGGTGAGAATATGTGTGATGGTGGTACTAGTACTCACGGTGGCTTTGGTCCTCCCTGGTACTCATTGGACCGTGCACAGTGAATAGAGCATGCTTTGTCCCCCTCGTGGCAAACCTTGGTTTGGGGTTTCCCTGGTTTGTGATGCCCTTGGTGTTGTGTAAAGTTATTATCCAGTTTTATCATCCAGAGTCCGTCTGTGTGATAAATCTGGAGCAGTGTCAGACTGTCTGGTCTTAGTTCACACTGTCTTACTTTCAGACACTATTAATATTATAATACTATTATTATTAACAAATCCGCTCCAATGTGTCTAGAAAAGTCATGTGGCCAAGAGGAGCTGGAAAATTCAGCAATGTACAGATATCTGCCATTTCATCATCAAGATATTTAGTTCTGTTTTGGCTTCTTATCTTCACCTTTTATTTTCCTGTTTTCTATAGATTTACAGATCTGTCACAAAAAACATTTACATGAAAGAACTGAAAAACTTCTAGAGAACAAACCTCCAAGATGTGACCAGCGAGAGGAGAGTTTTCCATTCTGTACACGTTATGTCAACCTCATCATTGTCTCCACTGATCACTTCAGAAAACGCTCTGAGAATGAGCTCATAGAGACTGGAGTAAAACATGAGGAATACTTAAAGAGAAAACACAATGAATTACTACACATTTCCCCCAACAAACTGTTCCGCTGGTGCCACCAATTCAAACAAGTGCCACGTATGGTAATGGTGAGCGGAGTGCCAGGTGTAGGGAAGACCACACTGATGCAGAAGGTTGTCTATGACTGGGTGACAGGGGCTGTCTATCAAAAATTCTCCTTTGTCTTTTTCTTCAAATTCCGAGAACTCAACAGACTGGATAAAGTTAGTCTGGAGGGCATGATCCTTCATCAGTATCCATATCTGGAGGAGCAGCTTAGTATCATCTTACAGGAACCAGAAAAACTTCTCTTTATATTTGATGGTTTAGATGAAAGTCTTCATAACATGAATTTCTCATCACGTCGCTTGTGCTCTAATCCTAAACAGCCTGAACCTTGTGGTCAGATTGTGGTTAGTTTGGTGAGAAATTCCCTTCTTTATGGTTGTTCTGTCTTAATGACCAGTCGCCCAACCAGACTGGCATCAATTGATTCTACAGTTTTCCAGAGAATAGTAGAAATCACTGGGTTTTTACCGGAAGAACGACAGATGTACTTTCAAAACTTCTTCCCCGACCCTGAGCTGGCGGAAAAGGCTTTTAATTATGTGAAGCAGAATGACACCCTGTACACGTTCTGTTACCTCCCATCCTACTGCTGGATCATCTGTACTGTATTATCCAAGAGCTTCCATCCAACAAGTAGTGATCAGCCGGTGTCCTTTTTACCCAAAACCGTCACCCAGCTTTTCGCGATATTTGTTGCCAACATCCTGTTCAATCACTGCCTGGACAAACGTGGCGCTCAGAAAATCCTGCAGTCCATCGGATGGATGGCAGAACATGGAGTCATGAATCACAGGCTTATCTTTGATGAACGAGATCTGGACTGTTTCCATGTGGACAATAAGTCAAAGCTCTTATCAAGTTTTCTGATGGAATCGGAGGAACCTGTGTCTTATTCCTTCTTACATCTCACTGTTCAGGAATTCTTCTCTGCATTGGTGCATTATGTGGATTATTCTCCTGAGAAGTTACGGAAATCACTGAAAGATGCCAAATCCTATCCTGATGGACGAGGTGAGATGTTCCTCCGTTTTCTGTGTGGTCTATCAGACGGCTCCACCAGGTCAATGCTAACTGGATACTTGGACAGACAAGCAACTCAGACATCTATAGATGTCATCACTTGGTTAAAGAACTTCATTCTAGAAGAAAAACGGGTGCAGGAAAATGAAACCAGCAAGCGTAGTCTTCTACGTACATTTTTCTATCTGTATGAATCCCGGAATAAGGCTCTGGTGCTGGAATCATTAAAAAAAATAAAAAATAAAAGAAGTCTTGACTTTTCCTATGTTCGTATGTCGGCTCTAGACTGCACCGTGTTGGCGTTTATTCTGGACACCTGCACAAATATAGAAGAACTCAATCTACGTGGATGTTCCTTAGACATTGAAGGATTAGAAAGACTTGCTCCAGGATTACATAACCTGCAGAATCTGAGGTAAAATACTAATTATATTTCATATTTCTGTAGTATTCAGGATGTGACAGAATTATTGTATGTATTAGAGATGAGCAAATCGGTTTGTTACGAACTTTGCTAAATCTTGGCTGACAGACCAACCCAAACTTTTTCAGGTTCGTTTCGGAAAAATCCAGTCAAACAGCACTTAGCGCCATTTTACTGCACATGTCAGCGGGAAAGATCACTAGGGAGGAAGAAGGGTTCTCACATGACCCTGATAGGAAAAGGGGGTTGGTTTGCCCTGATTGGCTCCCAGGTCAACAGACCTAAAGGAGCCAATTAGTGCTGCAGCAGGCAGGGAGGTGGCCTAGCAGAACGAGCAGAGAGTCATTGTGTGTGGGGCTGTGGGACAGTGAAAAGTCACAATCAAGTTTGTATTGTACTGCCAGGGACAGAGAAGGGAAGGGACAGAATTACAAAGCAGAATAATTGTGTGTGTATAAATGGGACAGGCAGGAAAAGCTGTCAGCCAGGGATTGAACAGTGAGGAGCTGAGGCTTGCTGTACCTCCTAGCAGAACTGCAGCTGCTGCAAACCTCAAAGCAGCTACCGGCAAGGACATCCTTTCATTTTTTTCCCATTTTAACAGAAATACATTGGGGGGGTGGGGGGGTGGAATAAGCACAAAACTGTACAACACGTGTTTTACCATCAATGTAGCATTTTAAATTTGAGTGAAAACACCTGAAATACTAGTCCAAACTTAGTGTCAGGGCATTTCCCTATAGTTATTTTATTTTTAAACTTTTTTAAAGTTTTAAAAGATTGCAGGGTAGCACCCAAAATTATCTATGAGTGACAGTGTGATATTTGGCCTAAATCCATGTAATTCCATCTCCACACAATTACAGTTTATATTTTTTTGGGTTGTTGAATTTATTAAAACCAGCATTTACATGTCTTATAACACGCAGGGTAGCGGAGGATAATATCTGTGAGTGATGACCTGACATTAGTGATGAGCGAGCACCAAAGTATTCGGGTGTTTGGGTACTCGGTCCGAACACATAGTGATATTCGTGCGCTCGGCTGAGCACCCAAGTATAATGGAAGTCAATGGGAGACAACCAGGCACCCCTGCTCGGATGAGGGGAGGGTGCCTGGTCCATTGCAAAAGGTCAGAAAGTGACAGAAACACCACCGAAATGGATCTGGAACAGCATGGGGACCATGTCTGGGTGCATCTTGGACTCCAATGTTGCTGCTGGGAACCATATTGTCCCAGTTGTCCGCCACTTTTACATAGCGACAAATCCCGCCCAAAATCCCGATCTTTCCTGTATATTCAATTGTATATACAGTGCAAATGCTTGCAAAAATTACAAGGAAGAAGCACTCCGATACAGCCTGTATATCACATAAAGGAGGGCCTCATTCACATCGTGCTACAATTGTTCAGGTACACTGCTGCACTCATAAAACCTATGCACTAAGTGAGAGGGCTGGCAAAAATTACAAGGAACCGGCACTCCAATACACCCTTTATTACACATAAGAGAGGGCAGAATACACACCCTTGAAAAATTATCATTGATGGCCTGCTGGTGACCCTCAAAAACATTTGGAGCAAGGGCCTGCTGATTACCCTTTAAAACATTATAGTTGAGGGCCTGAAGGTGAGCGAACCCCATAGCAGTGATGGCCTACAGGTGAGCAGACCTTATAAAACATTAGAGGTAAGGGTCTGAAGCCTAGCGAACCCCATAAATCATTGCAGTGATGGCCTACAGGTGAGCAGACCGTATAAAGCATTGGAGGTAAGGGACTGAAGCCGAGCGAACCCCATTAAACATTGTAGTGATGGGCTAAAGGTGAGAAGACCATATAAAACATTAGAGGTGAGGGCCTGAAGCCGAGCAAACCCCATAAATCATTGCAGTGATGGCCTACAGGTGAGCAGACCGTATAAAACATGAGAGGTGAGGGCCTGAAGCCGAGCGAACCCCATAAAACATTGCAGTAATGGCCTACAGGTGAGCAGACCATATAAAGAATTGGAGGTGAGGGCCTGAAGCCGAGCGAACCCTACAAAACATTGTAGTGAGGGCATATATATTCTGTATGGAAGAGGAGGCGGAGGAGGAGGCGGATGAGAAAACAAGATTCAACCATATACCCTTTTTCTGCGGTGAAAAGGGTGCATCTGAATCTTGTTGATTGAATACATTATTAAGCATACATTTAAATTTCATTTTTGTTCCTCATTAGCTCAGCTTTCGTCTGGTGGAGTGAAGTCAGGGGCAATCCAGGCCTTGTTCATTTTTATCTGAGTCAACCTGTCAGCATTGTTAGTGGACAAGTGTTAGTGGATACGCTTATCTGTTATAATTGCTATCAGCACTAAATACACGCTCAGACAATACGCTGGCGGCAGGGCAGGCCAGTACCTCCAAGGCGTAGAGCGTAAGTTTGTGCCACGTGTCCACCTTGGACACCCAGTAGTTGTAAGGCACTGAGGGATCATTTAGGATGCTGACACAGTCTGCAATGTATTCCTTCACCATCTTCCAAAAATTTTCCCTCCTTGTAGCACTAGCGCTTCAGGGTGAGGCTGCTGGCGGGGTGTCATGAAAGTGTCCCATGCCTTGGAAAGTGTTGCCCTGCCTCTGTTGGAACTGCTGTGTGTTCCCCTTGTCTCCCTTCCTCGGTTGCCTAAGGAAGTACGGACTCTGGGGGCCGCATTGTCAGATGGAACATTTTGGAGCAATCTGTCAACAAGTACCTTCTGGTATTGCACTGTTTTACTCATCCTTTCCATCACAGGAATGAGAAGTTCTCTTTGTAGCGGGGGTCGAGAAGGGTGAATACACAGTAATCTGTGTTACCTAAAATGCGAATAACGTGAGGGTCACGGGAAAGGCAGCCTAACATGAAGTCAGCCATGTGTGCCAGAGAACCAACGGGCAAGACGTTGATGTCAACTTCAGTATGACTCTCCATACCCTCATCCTCCTACTCCTCTTCTGCCCATCCCCGCTGAACAGATGGAATTAAAGTTCCATGGGTACTAGCCTCTGGGGGAGGTCTGGCTATCACTCTGTGTCATCTCCTCCCGCATTACCTGGTCTGCCACATTTAAATCATTCTCCTTAATTGTGAGCAGCGATCGTTTGAGTGGACACAGCAGTGGGATGGTTACACTGATAATAGCGTTATCACCACTAACCATCTGTGTGGATTCATCAAAGTTTTTTAAAACCTTTACATAGTTCTGACATCAATGCCCACTCCTCACTTGTGAATAGTGGCAGTTGAATGGAAAGGCGAAGACCATGTTGCAGCTGGTTTTCCAAAACTGCCCTCTGCTGCTCACAAAGCCTGGCCAACATGTAGAATGTAGAGTTCCACCGTGTGCTCACGTCACACAACAGTCAGTGAGCTGGAAGCCGCAAGCGCTGCTGCAGCGTTGACAGACCGGCTGAAGCTGTGGACGACTTTCGGAAATGGGCACACAATTGGCGCGCCTTCACTAGTAGCTCCTGCAAATTGGGGTAGGTTTTGATAAACCGCTGAACCACTAAGTTTAAGACGTGGGCTAGGCATGGAATGTGTGTCAGGTTGCCGAGCTCCAAAGCCGGCACCAAGCTATGTCCATTGTCAGACACAACCATGCCTATTTGTAGGTTGAGTGGCGAGAGCCACAGCTCGGTCTTGTCCCTTATACCCTGCCACAGCGCTTCAGCGATGTGCTGTTTGTCCCCTAAGCAGATCAGCTTCAGCACGGCCTGTTGACGCTTACCCACAGCAGTGCTACACTGCTTCCAGCTAGCGACTGATGGCTGACTGCTGTTGGAGGTGGAAGTGGAGAAGGAGGCGGCGGAGAAGTGGGGGTTGGATCCAGTAACATAGCTGCTGGCGGAGACCCTGATGGACGTAGCGCCTGCAATCCTGGGCGTGGGTAGCACCTGTGCCATCCCAGGGGACGACTCACTCCCTGGCCACCAGCACTTGTCCATGTGTCCGTGGCACTTGTCCATGTGTCACTTGTCCATGTGGCCTTCCAAGTAAGTGGTCAGGGCACGGGTAATGTTCTGGGAAACATGCTTGTGTGAGGTGGGCAAGACACACCGTGAAAAATAGTGGCGGCTGGGGACTGCGTACCGAGGGACAGCCGCTGACATCAGGCTGCGGAAGGCCTCACTGTCCACAAGCCTAAATGGCAACATTTCAAGGGCCAGTAATTTAGAAAGTTACATTTAGTGCTATGGCCTGTGGGTGTGTGGGTGGGTATTTGCCTTGCGTTCAAATACCTGTGTTATCCGCATTTGGACGCTGCGCTGGGACAGGGAAGTGGATGTTGTTGCTGACGGTTCATGCGAAGGTCCAGGTGCAGGGCGAGGGGCATCCGGGCCTGCGCTTTCGACAGGGGATTGGCCAGCAGTGCGTAACATCGGGAAGAGGAGGCAGTGGTGGGACCCGCACACTGTATTGTGGCCAAAACTAGTTAAATATGGCCAAAATATAAATCACTCTCTGCTGGAGTAATTAATATAATGGTTGCGAATTGAACCCACACACAGATGTGGCACAAGTTAGGTTAATTTCCCCAGAAAAAATAATTTCTCTGATGGTGCAGTGTATATCTCAGTCCCAGGCACACTGTAGTGAATAAGCCCTTTTTTATAATGTCTGCCAAACACACTGCTTAATGATGGTGCAGTGTATATCTCAGTCCCAGGCACACTGTAGTGAATAAGCCCCTTTTTATAATGTCTGCCAAACACACTGCTTTATGATGGTGCAGTGTATATCTCAGTCCCAGGCACACTGTAGTGAATAAGCCCCTTTTTATAATGTCTGCAAAACACACTGCTTAACCCCCTCAGCCCCCCTAGCTTAAACACCCTTAATGACCAGGCCACTTTTTACAATTCTGCACTACACTACTTTCACCGTTTATTGCTCGGTCATACAACTTACCACCCAAATTAATTTTGCCTCCTTTTCTTCTCACTAATAGAGCTTTCATTTGGTGATATTTCATTGTGGCTGACATTTTTACTTTTTTTGCTATTAATAAAAATTTAACTACATTTTTGCAAAAAAATTAAATTTTTAACCCAAATTCCAATGAGTACCTTTAGGATTTCACAGGGCATTTTTACACATTTGGATTCCAGACTTCTTCTCACGCTTTAGGGGCCCCTAAAATGCCAGGGCAGAATAAATACCCCACAAGTGACCCCATTTTAGAAAGAAGACACCCCAAGGTATTCCGTGAGGGGTATGGTGAGTTCATGTAAAATTTTATTTTTTGTCACAAGTTAGTGAAATATGAGACTTTGTAAAAAAAAAAAATATCAATTTCCGCTAACTTGTGCTAAAAAAAAAAAAAATTCTCTGAACTCGCCATGCCCCTCACGGAATAACTTTGGGTGTCTTCTTTCCAAAATGGGTCACTTGTGGGGTATTTATACTGCCCTGGCATTTTAGGGGCCCTAAAGCGTGAGAATCCAAAATGCGTAAAAATGTCCTGTGAAATCCTAAAGGTACTCATTGGTTTTAGGGCCCCTTTGCGCATCTTGGCTGCAACAAAAGTGTCACTCGTGTGGTATCGCCGTACTCAGGAGAAGTAGGGCAATGTGTTTTGGGGTGTATTTTTATATATACCCATACTTTGTGTGAGAAATATCTCTGTAAATGACAACTTTTTAAAAAATTTTATACAAAGTTGTCAATTTACAGAGATATTTCTCTCACCCAGCATGGGTACATGTAAAAATACACCCCAAA